>JBBBDQ010000131.1:3092500-3207500 GCA_037127315.1 Ascarosepion bandense | reverse complement strand
ACTTTTAGACAGATTAAACATGGCTGAGGATCATTTAGCACACATTTTTGCAAGTAGACAGTAAGACTGGCTTTATTGCATGCAACAAAGCCACAGTGGCAGGTAAGGCTATTACTGAGAAGAATAGTGTGCTACCAATTTTATTTGCACGCAGTTGATCCCAATGTAAAGTCTGGATCTTTCAAATCTTTATATTGATTAAAGCTGAACAAGCATCAGTTCCTTCACTCTGATGCTTTGTCTTTTCCATAAAGAAAAAGCTATTGTCTTTGAGATGTCAGGTTGGCATTCCTATTGACCTGCTTATTAGAAGCTGACCAAAGAGTGGTTGTTTTGGAAGTCAAACAAGAAACTTAGATTTTTATGAGGATGACTTCAGTACATGTCATGTTGCATTTAGTCAACACTTCACTACTTCTAATGTGATCACCAGTTTTCTGTTGTAGATGGTATATAGGCAATTCATGCAGAAAGCATTAAGGTGATTGATGTATCATCAATACGAAGTTCAAGATTTTGCACCATAAAATACAGATGTCAGCATAACTAACTTGCACACATCAATTTTCACCTTTAACAAAACATCACGAATATTCCAAAGCCTTTGATAAAGAATACCAAAGGCAGAGCTAGCCTTCAAATTGGCACTTAATTTCTTTGTCCATTTTAGCATTACTGGATACAATAGCGCCAAGATAAGTGAGAAGAACATTTTTCAAGACATCTTTCTCAATATAAGCTGTGGCATTAATAGCTGGGGGAGGTTACAGATAGGCTGATGGACAAGCTCCCTTTGTTTTATGCTGTTGGTCAAGACTGAAATCTTTTGATGCATGAAAGAATTTGTTAACAATCTATTGGATGTCCTCAACGGTGTGGGCTACAAATGCACAATCATCTGCAAAGAGCAGATCACAAACGGTTTGTACAATCATCTTAGTTCTTGTTTTGAAGTGTTGTTGGTTGAACAACCCACCATTTGTACTACATTCAAATTTCATACCTTCTTTAACATTCTCAAATGATGTTTCCAGCATGACAGAAAAATACAAAGCAAATAAAAGAGTTGCATGAACACAATCTTGTTTTCTTCCATTAAAAATAATGAATTGGTCTAACACCTCTCCACTGGATATGAGGCCATCATCCCCTGGTGGAAAGACATGGTAACACTGAGCATCCTTGCAGGATCACCCAGCTTCCTAACTACAACCTAAAAAGCAACCCTTAAAATTGTATCAAAGGTCTTATTTAGATCAACAGAAGTCATAAATAAATATTTCTTGTCATGCTCTTGTGATTTCTCCTAAACTGAAAATCATGCCTGCAATGCTTCTACAAGACCTAAAGCCACACTCACCGAGATTCAGACAAGACTGAATCAGCCAGAGAAGAGTTGAGTCTGTTCAAGATGATGCTGACAAGAATTTTCCCAGTAACATACAAAAGAGAGATACCTCTATTGTCATATTCTCATTTATTGCCTTTGTGCTTATAGAGATGGACATTGTAAACATCTTTAAACTTCTAAGGAACTGATTCTGAATCCCAGATTAAAGAAAAGAGATCACAAAGTTTATGAACCAGGAGATTGTTGCCATATTTGTATATCTCTGCTGATGTGACATCATTACCAGAGGACTTCTCATTTGTTTGTTGTTTTATGACCCTTTTTATCTCAGCAATAGATGGAGTAGTCTTTCAAGAATAGGTCTCTGTAATAAAATGTTGATAAGATTCTTACCAATATTCAAGTCCATGTTTAGAACATTTTAGAAATGTTCTGCTCATCATTCAGTGATCTCTTTTTTGTCCATTAGAAAGTTTCCATTGGAAGAAAACATGAGAGTTGAGCCATTTGGCACAGGTTTAAAGACACCACTTATATTAAAATAGAATTATTTAAAGACACATATATCAATAGCACCCTGCAATTTCTGTGCCTTCTCTTGTCACCATGTTTCATTTTTCATAGTTGAAATTTGCATAAGTTTCTGGTTTTCTTGAATTTACTGTACTTTTTAACATTATTCTTGTCTTATGCCCATTAATGATGGTATTTGTGCATAATATCCAAGAAAAGGAAGAATACTTGATGTGCGTTGTGGTGCACTGGATATCGGCTCGGAACGAGAAATCGGTGAGCCTAGTTCAAATTCCAGCTGAATTCATTGCATTCACTTATGCGCAAATACTCTTGGGAAAGGTATTAATCCGTCTCTTCCTTCCAGTTATGGGTTAAATAACAGGACAGATTGGGTTCTATAGTCTTGGTCGGCAACCAGTCTACTGCAGAAAGCAATGGCAACCTACTGTGGGATAATCTTCTGCCCAGTCAGTCATGTCTCTTTCGAGACATGATCACCCAAGCGTGTATCACGTATGGCACTTAACTGACTGACTGACTTGAGTCAAACCGGTTTTGATTTTTTTCTCTTAACAAATCCAAGCATTTCCTGAGATGACTCATATATAGCTTTTTTGAAAAGAAAAAACACCATACTGATTCCATGTCTGCCCTGTCTGGCATATCTGCAAGCTTGCTTTCACAAAGGATCTGAAAAGATTTTAAGTTGTTCATGTTGTTTAGTTTTCTGACATCTACTCTTTGAGCTGGTAGAATCTGGTTGTTACAAACTGGACTGTGGATAGTGAAACTGTTGGGGCGCTCTCCACCTTTCCACGGAAATGGACTATTTGAATCACTATATAAAATAGTAGTGATTATACCTCAAGGGAGGAAGTCGAGTAAGGAAGCTGAATGAGCAAGTCAGTCGGGTATTTCCGGTATTGCACTGGAAGTGTTCTACTAGTCAATCTATCACACCTCTACGACGATACTGTATACTAATTAGCTTGTTCTGTATTTTATTAATTCTCACCTCTTGTACATACTTCTCTTTCCTGTCAATATACCTGCTTTTATACTATTACGTTGTTTTGTATTATTTCACATAATTCTGTTACCTGACGTAACAGAAACTAACCTTGGATCATATCCACCTATGGTCAGACAAACATTCACCAATGGAGAAGGATTAAGTCATTTTTGTATACTTCCTGGAGAAAGACCTCACAATCACATAGTCAATGAGATGATATGGGTTAGATCAGGGATGCCCCTAGCTAGTATTATGGTGGTTAGGAAACTGAAAGATAGTATTGGTAATCATACTCACTACAAAGAGATAGTAGTAGATGACCATTTGAACTGGCCTTGGCAATACCATGCTTACCAATTACATTATTCCATACTGATGTATTGCAATTGGCCAGTGGAAGAAGTTTGTCATGGATGCAAAGAAATTCTTAATTTCATCACAAGACTTCATGGTTGAAGCATAGCAACTAAAGATGGTTTTATACTTATTTTTGTCAATGCAAATATGCAAGGAAATAAGTTTCTCATTATTGCCAATAAGTAAAGAATTCAAATGTTTCACCAGGTCATTTTGAATAGCAAACCTGACTCCTACTTCTTTCTTAGCTGTCTCAGGTCAACCAATTATGAAAAATGTATATCCTCCATCAACCTTCTGTACCTGACTAAACTCAACAAGTCTAATTTCCAAGAGGACAGCTATGCCAATGTTTTTTTTTTTTTTAAGGCTTGGGCAATCAAGGCAGTCCTACATTCAAGGTTTTTCTTACTATCCTGGAGAGTTCACACATTCTAAGACCAAATGAAAAGATCTTTAATGTTTGACTTATTGTTCTGGCGCAGTTTTGAATGTCCTGTCATTTGCACCACATAGCAGGGATAAAAGCAAGTAATACATTTTTGGTCACATTTTTTCAATCTATCCTTCCTTGGAGGAAAATAGTGTCATACTAAAAAAGGCTGCTTTGTTATAAAAGGACATGAGCTATACAATTACTTGCAAATGTTGTGCAAAATAGTTGTCTATCCTTCACCACCTATATGCAAAGTTCAAGCTGGGAACCTCCAGTGACATCTGTCACCTGTTCCCATCACTATCCCTTCAATGCCACAGAATTGCAAAAGCACAAAACATGTTGGTGGTATTTACTGAACATATATATATGTATGTATAACTTTAAACATTATTTAGGTGTATTTCCATATTTGAGAAGACACTCCATTTATTTTTAAACAGTATATTTATTTTTGTCTACCAGACTGAATATTCAGAAAATTTTGTTAAAGTAAAAGATGCACACTCTGGTAGGATTTGAACTTGGATCCTCCTTTGTTATTAAAGTTGAAGTGCTTACAAGGCTGAATACTACCTTTATGCACAATTTTTCTCTTTCCAGATTATCAAAAGTTCATATCTGCTCAGTTTTGTATCCAAAATATAAACAAAGCAATCTCCAAAGAAGTAATGAATTTTTTTTATTTATTAAAAAATTGTGCCCTCCACCAGGATTTGGAGGGTGAATACTTGAATATTCAGGTTAGTAGACAAAAATAAATATACTGTTAAAGAACAAACAGAGCATCTATTCGAGATAGACATTGTAAGCATCTTTAAGCTCTTAAGGAACTGATTCTGAATGCCAGATTAAAGAAAAGAGATCACAAAGTTTATGAACTACTAAAAATATTTAAAGTGATAAAAATCTGTTAAATTAATAAATAAAACACCCATTATTTTTTAGAAATATATATATATATATAACTGGATCCATTAATAAAACCATTATTAGAAGTTTCTTATCAAAATGAAACACATCCTTACCCACTTGAGGTTTTGTATAACTTTGAGTGTAATTATTTCTTAAATAAAAGAAGAGCAAAGTTAGTTTTCTGACCAATATTTAAACATGTGAAAGGTCATTTCTTTGTGTTTATCATATGGAATAAATTCTATCATCAAAAATGTTTAAATACTGATTGACAGGCCATGGAAGGCAAAATTACAACCTCTTCTATTCCAGTCCTTTTGTGTCTGCTTGATTTGATTGTGGCATTTCCTTTATGCTTTTACCTTTTGCCCACTCATCTCTTTATACTCTGCTTCATATCTTCTTTGTAAGTCTACTCACTTCCTTTTCAATGTCTTTGCTTGATTTTATTTTATTCTTACAAGTATGTAGGCAAATCAATAAGTCTGCTATCAAATAATGATAAAAAGTATTTAACATTTATTTTTCAATCTTACTGTTACTTGTCACTTAATACAAGGCTTCGCAATTAATCATATAGATTTTCAAATTCATATCATAATTCATTGTACAGGTTATATACTTATCAATTCACCCTCATACTCTTGTAAATTAACAGAGAAGGATACTTCTACTCATCATGATCTAGACATGAAACAAATAGGCAGGAAAATCACAATTGTTAATTTTTAGTTCTTCGGTATTAATTTGAACCTTATTCTAATGAACTCTGGACTGTTTTTCCACCCACACAAGTCACATGTATTGATGTCAAAACTCTCAGTGAGCAAGTACTTCCATTTTTAGAATTATACTTTTGGAATCTCAGGCTGATTTTTTATATTTTTAGTGGCCATTAATATTTACATTTGATTTGCTGGTATTCTGGCTCATCATAATTTATGTTTGTTAATCAAATACAGATGACCTACAAGCATGCTTTTCAGAGTATGTACCTTAAAACTGGACAAATTATTCTCTTTTTATTTTCTCAGAAAATTTGAGTTAACTGTTATAAAGTGTCTAGTGAAACTGATTACAAACAATCAAAATGCTTCTGTATGGCAGGTGCAAAGAGTGTAAGATTTTTTCTAAGGTGAATAAACAAAGTTTGGTTCACCAATTAATTGAAAATGACTCCTTAACTTAATTTTCACCAGTCGCAGATAAAACTATATATCAACAATAGTAAAGGAACCTCTACTGTTATAGAAACTGATAAAAATTCAGTTCTATGAATTAATCAAAGGAATTCCTTCTACCAACCAAGCAGTGGTTTCAAATTCTTCTTCTTCTATGTGCCCTGTCCCTTCAGGACGTAGGCGATCATGGATCTCCACGTCTCCCTATCCCTTGTGGCTCTTAGTATGTTTGCTCCTGTTGCTCCTGGCAACCCCCGTTCCGTCATCCACCTGATCAGATCCTGCAAATATGTTATCCGCTGCCTTCCTCTGTCTCTCCTTCCTTCTATCTGCCCAGTCAGTATCAGGTTCTCCAGGCTCTCCTTCCTCATTGCATGTCCCAGGAACTTCAGTTGTCTCTTCCTGATGCTCAGCATCAATTTCCTTTTTGTTGCCATTCTTTCTAACACTTCGTCGTTGCTTGTATGCTCAGTCCATGATATCCGTAGCATTTGTCCTCATTTTTGATGATATTGTCCAGCATTCACAGCCGTATTGAAGAACTGACATCACGTAGCAGTCTAGCACTCTTTTCTTCGTTTCTATTGAGATCTTCCTGTGTGTTAGTATTTTGCTCATCTTCTGGAACGCGTCCTTTGCCATGCCAATTCGCCTTCGGATCTCCGTGTCGCACTTTCCATCTCCTGTTAGAACACTTCCTAGGTACTTAAATTCTTGGACTTGTTTGATTCTGTTATCCCCCACCTGTATTTGGCATTTTGGGTTGTATCTTTTGCTGATGACCATGCACTCAGTTTTCTTAAAGTTTATTTGTAGTCCCTTCTTGTCACTCTCCACTGCTACTTTCTGTGTGAGATCTTGCAGTTTCCTTTCCGTGTCCGCAATTAGTACTGTATCGTCCGCGTATCTTATGTTGTTCAGGTTGTGGCCTCCAATAACAAATCCTGGTGTGTCATCTAGGGTCCTCAAAATATTCTCGCTGTATAGGTTGAACAAATCCGGTGAAAAGACACATCCTTGTTCAAATTATTCTCCTCAAAAGAGGTTATTCAATAAATATGTAACAGTAGAATTTGAAACTTTAAACCTTTCCCTTGTACTGCCCACATGATATGTTTTTGATAAATCACTCCTCAGGTTACATTACAATTTTGGCAAACTTGGACCTTTGAGCCTGCACAAAATGTAGTGTCAAAAGAACTGCTTTTCCCTTGATACCAACGATTATTTTATTTGAACTCTCTTCATCACTCAGCCAGGTTTATTGTTCTAAAAAGTGATGATTAGAATTGTAATTAAAACTAAACACATGGTGAAAGTAACTTTATACATTTTTTCCTGTTCTTGATAATTTATAAAAGTATTAATTACTATTTATTCATCAGAATAATTTTATATTTAGAGCTTTCTAAAAGCTAATACAACTGTATTAAAACTTATGCAATGCAATATTATCTTTTATCAATTTATAAAGAAATTAATATGAAAACAATTTTTTATTCATAAATTTATAAACATTTACTAAATCGTTAAAATATTTGAATCAACTCTAAGGAAATCATCATTATTTACCATTTTATAAAGTTCAAATAGATTGGCAATTAGCCAATGTTTTGTCAATTGTTTCAATAAACAATATTGTAAATAAACAATCTAGTAGTGTTTATTATTTTTGTTGTCAATACTTAAAAATAATAAAAATGTATAAATTACACTTCTAATCTGCATTTTTGTAAATAATTGGAGTAGATAGACTAAACTATCGCCCGGTTCACACTCCACCCACGTCTATTGAACGGGTGAAGAGGCTCATCCCTTGTTTCCTGTTTAGGATGTGGTTTCTGGCTTTCTCTTTTCCAATCTTTTCACTCTTACATAGCCCCCTGCACATCAGTGGTGTTACCACCTTGCTTGGGATGATATGATTAAAAAAAATAAAAATAAATAATATTACGGAGGAGTGAAGATAGTTAAAATAATAGTGGTGTTAGGGGAAAAACTGTCCTTTTGCCACTCCATTTTTTTTTGCAGGATTAAAGGTCCAAGTTTGATACAATTTTAAATATTAACATCCCTCAACTAAGTACCAACTTTAAGGCTTCAGACTCAATTTCATACACCCAAAATCAGATTCATTATCACTATGACACATTCATAAATAATATTAACAAAAATATCATGAAAATATAAAACAATAGAATACTATGTATAACAATTTGTTTGTTATTCCTAGATGCAGTCGAGGAGAAGGACAACTGTAGATTCAAAACCTGAAGAACATCATTTGAAGACTTTGTGGCACACTGTGCACTAGCTCTCTGTATTCAGGTTGTCTTTGTGCACAAACCTTCACCACTATACTCAAATCGTATGAGCATGTAGCCTGGCTGTATGGTTCTAAAAATGAACTACTTGATCCACATATATAAAATAACAAAGGGTCAGTCCATTTTATATATATATATATAAGGTATGACAAAACATTCTTTGACCAACCCACTTCCAAAAAAATCTCACTAATAGCAGAATTTATTAAAATCATTTTCATTTAGCCAAGAACTTTTGAGCACTTTCTTTTTTGTGTTATTCACATGATATGGTATATGTTCACTATCCATGAATTAGAATCAAGATTTCATTAATATATATATATATATATATATATATATATAGTTAAGCATTTGCAAATCAATGTATATATTTGAAAAAGTTCTTTCATGATTCAATGACAGTTAACTTGCAAATGTAGATGGGTTATAAAATGTACTTTCAAGAATATTGTACCACATGACTTGAGCCAAGTTTCATCAAAGAATCTGTAAAGAAATTGATTCCAATGTCTCTAGGTAGCAATACTTTTCAAGTTATATTCTCTTTAAAATATTTCCAAATTCCCAAGGAAGTTCTGATCAAGAGCAGTCTTTCATACAGACAGTCACTGTAGTTCATTCTAAAATCTGGCAATATCTATATTCTTGAAAAGTTATTTCTAGTTTGTTAACTAATCATAGAAATTCTGTATAGGGCAAAGATCTTCCTAGACTTCAGGTTATTAGTAGTATAGTGGAATTGAAGAGTATGTTATTTTCACAGTAATGTTCCTGGAAAAGGCATGAATCCATCTGTTCTGCTGTAACCTAAAAGGTTACTGCAGAGTCATAACCCAAAATGAAGGTTGGAAATAAATAGTAATATTAATAATATCATCAAATACAAGACTCACAAGCTGCATGAAGTAAATAACCACTGCGAGTAGAGAACTGCTAAACAGTAAAAAAAAACAAAAAAAACACCACTATCTAAACAGAGTCTAACGTATTATACAATGATTGGGACATATCCATTATTGTCCATAACATCTTCCAGCTTAGTTTATGGATGGATTAAATAATGTGCTGAGTGTTCTAGCTTTTGGTGGTAACCATTCTGAGAGAAAGAAAACACTAAATTTTAATCCATAGAAAAGGAAATAGGAAACACTATACATTCTTTTTCAAGAAATCACAGAATATATCATTGGTAGTGGACCTCATTGCTGAGTATTTTGGGTGTTTATAGATATTTCATTCTGTGTGAAATGAGTGCTGTGTATGATATATAGAGACGTCCACAGCCACCACATGATAAGGTTGGAGGGTTCAGGGAATGGCTTTAGCTTTTGTTCATCTCTTCAAATTCATCTGGTGTTTTTGAGGGATGTTGTTTTTTTATGGACCACTTTTCTCTAATTGTTTCTTTTGGTGAGAGTAGAAGAAAAGTCTTTGAGCATGAAAGCCTTAGCTTTGAATTGTTTGAAGTGGTTTATGAGTCACCTCTCCATGGCACACAAATTTCAGATAATACCATCTGCTGTTGCAAAATATAGAATATATGTTGAGCCATGATTATCTTTATCCTGAATACACTGGGCATTTTTATGTCATCTGGTCTATTCATTATATATTTGGAAAAAATATAGTATTTTATCTTAATAATTAGTGAGACATGAAAAAAAAATGAATTAAAAATAATTTTACAGAGATTTTCTCTCATTTCATATCTTGTTTCAAATCTTCTAGATATGGCTAGACAGAATAGCCCAAGTAAATTAGATGGAAACTGGAAGTGAAAGAATATAGAACAATATACTGATAAAAGAGTTGGAGCCTTCAACTACTGACCTTTTACAAATATCGTCACATATCCTCGTGTCTCAAGCAAGTAAGCAACTTTCACAGCTATGTGTCCATAATCAACTTCTGGAGTTCTCTGAAGTCACAATAAAGATTAAAATAAATAGTCTTATAATGATGATGTTAGTAACGGCAATAGCATCAATACATATGGTATTACAGGATTTTCTGAACGTGAATATCAAAACTTTCATTCTATTACATTTGAACTGCAACTTCTGGCAGCCATATATTAATGAGACAATAACATTTAATTAAAATATTTATAGAAAAGCATGCTTATAATATTATAAAAATAGAGAAAAATATGAAATTCATGTATAAAATTACATTTAGATGGATTATTTGTTCATTTTCAGTCACAACTATAAAATATTAGATCATGATCTACCTTTCATAAACAATATTAACTATTTAATAAATTCTACTTAAAATTTCACCTTAAAAATCTATCAAACTATTTCTTTTTAATGAATATTTATGACAAAGAATATATTATTAAGGCTACCATGATATTTCAAGGAAATCAAACTGTATTGTAGATTAAGAATAGGACTATGAAGCCAAGCCCTTGGGTAAGCTGAAAAACAATTTAAAAATGCAGAAAGTGGACAAAAGTAGAGACAGCTAACAAATCAGAAGGGTCTTTGCTTTAAGACAGGGAAAGTCAATGAAAGAATGATAGACAGGGTTAGAATGGGAAAGTAATTAAAATTTTGAACCAATGAGAGAACAATAGCTGACAATAGACACCTGATATAGCCATCAAGTTGAATGAAGAGACAGTTATACAGTGATTTGGTTGTGCACAAACCTTTCGCAAATGTAAATCTGAAGAAGGTTGCTAGAAAGTCAGTGTATGCTAGACATTTGTTTGTATAAACATAAATGTGAAATAAATTACACTTAAGGAAATATGACTGTCAGCTGCATGCAGCATTGTAAAAAGTGACTTTTGATTGATGCTCTCTCAATATATAACAAAAGCAAACTAACCCAGACTAACATTTTCTCTTAAATGCCATTTTCTTTTTTTGATATTCTTGCTTTGTTGAAACTCCAAGATAGCACTAAAATTCTTCTTTTCTATAAATTCAGACACAAAATGACTGGTGAGTTTCTTTTGTTTTTTTATATGTCTAATGTTGTTTTAGATAAATAAAATTAAAAAACAAAAATATATTTTGCAACTTCTAAATGACACCCAAATGTAACATACACCACAGAAAGTTATAGGTAACAAGATTACATTTAAAAAAATCTGTGAAAAAAAATAAAAAAAAAAATAATGTTTTTAGTTCTGAATAAAAAAAAGAGAAAAAAAAGCATGAAAACTGATTTTTTTTTAAAGTGAAGAAAAGTTACTATGTCAAATGCATGTGACATTAAAGAAACTAACTTTTGATTAATGCTCTCTCAACATATAATAAAGGCAAGTGAACCAATCTTCTCAGTTTGTTTTTTTTTTCATTTGGAGTAGATAGATCTATCTATCGCCCGGTTCACACTCCACCCATGTCTATTGAACAGGTTAAGAGATTCATCCCTTGTTTAGGATGTGGTTTCCGGCTTTCTCTTTTCCAATCTTTTCACTATTATGTAGCCCCCTGCACATCAGTGGCATTACCGCCTTACTTGGGGGTGATACGATTAAAAAAAAAAAATAAATAAAACTAAGACTAACATTTAAGTGCCATCTTCTTTTGGTTTTTTTGATTTGCCTAGAAGTGAAAAACAATTAATGACTCAACTGAACTTCTCTTATTCTTCAAAGACAAACAAGAAATGAATGTTTAATTAAAAAGAAAAAGCAACTAGACTGTTTTAGTTCAAAAGTAACAAAAACAAGTATATTCAGTATCTTCTAAATGATTCCCCAATGCAACTATTATTTTTTTTTTTTTTTAA
This sequence comes from Ascarosepion bandense, assembly GCA_037127315.1. Taxonomy (NCBI): domain Eukaryota; kingdom Metazoa; phylum Mollusca; class Cephalopoda; order Sepiida; family Sepiidae; genus Ascarosepion; species Ascarosepion bandense. The sequence continues at coordinate 3,195,649 of JBBBDQ010000131.1, read as the reverse complement.
ATCAGTTCACCCTAAGTAAACTGATAATGCCATCAAGATACAAGGGGCTACTGGAAGTAAAAAAGGAAAAGATTTTAGAAGGAACTAAAAACCCAAACCTAAACATAAAACAAGGTATAAACCTCTACCCCTGTTCAAAAACACCAGGAAGGAGTGTGACCCAGACAATAGGCAAACCTATCTCTCAACAAAGGTTATTACAGACAACAAAGATAACCTTAAAAAATATAAGGAATAAAAAAAAATATTTTTTAATTTATGAACAAAACAGTGAAACTACTTTAGCCCTAAAATGACAAGAAAATGTTGCATAAATATTATTACAAAATAAAAAGTGCATAGCTTCTGAAAAAAATAATATATCATACGATTTAAACAAAATATTAATCTACTAAATAACACCAGGAAATCTCATTTAACATGCTACTCTTTAGTCATGAGCACATGTTGAAGTCTTTTGGGAAAATCATTAATGGTGGCACACACAGTTTTTATAGATATTTTGTCTCATACTCCCTTTAACTTTGCCTTCAGAACTTCAATATTGTGGTACAGAGTAAAACAGACCTCACTAAAGAACACTTAGGGTGATGAAGTTAGAATAACTGTCTTTGCACTACTGCTGGTGTTTCATGAGCAGTATAGCTCATCACCCTCTCTTATTGAAGTGTCTATTTTTCATCACCTTTCTTGTTGATCTTTACCTCTTGAGGCATGAAAACAAAAAGAGACGTTCCTCTTTCTGAAATGGCTGCTCAAACCAGAACTGCTACCAGTTTCTAGGTTTTGAGGCATTTTCCTAAAGTGGCAGAAGCTGACTGATGACATATTGAAAGAACATGATTATATTTTGATGATCAAAAGTCTGTTCAACAGTGAACAACTTCTTGTCAATGAAGATGATGTTTTGCAGTATACAATCATGAAACTGTTTTAGTAACTGCTTACTTTTTTGTAGCCACTTTTTCATTGCGGCTACTGAAAGAAGCTGTCTCTTAGTTATCTTATAGGGTGACCTTACTAGATCTTTTTGACATAGACTCTGTGTGGTTCTCTCTGATGTTTCTGTCTCCTTAGCCCATTTTCTTATTGACCTTTTTAGAATACTCCTGATTTTTTATGCACCTGTTCAACGAGTTGTAGCATTATGGAGGATCGAGGACATCCTGGTCTTGTATCAATCGACTGTCTTTTGTTAAACATTCTATTAATTCCAAGTTATTTTTCAGCTTTAAAAATCAGGTGGAGTCAGTTCATTTTCATGCTGCTCAATTATATACTTTCTTTCAATTTCTGTAGACATCATTACCAGCAAATACTAAAACATTTTCAAGAAAAAATAGTATATATTTTGTTGGGTGAGTATCAAACAATGAACAACAATATAATGACCCAAAATTTTCATTTATACGATGTAATTTTTTTTTTTTATAAGCGTTTCACCTCGAGCAAGGCATGTCACTGCCACTACTGCGCAAGGGGCTATATAGAGTGGAGAAAGGATGGTTAAATATAGGAAATGTCAGAGGGTGGGTGATAGGTGGGTAGGGATACCTAGAATGGTTAAATATAGGAAATGTCAGAGGGTGGGTGATAGGCAGGGTAAGGATACCGAGAATGAGGGTTGGGTAGATGAGTGTTCTGAGAATAACTGGGAGTTAGTGTGATAGGAGGTGTAATTTTGTTTTAATATAAACATCTTTACCTTATCATATGCATAAATTTACATATGTTTATTTACAAGTAAAACAAAATTACTAAAAGTATACCCAAAAGCACTCAAAAGTACAAAACCTTTGGACAATTCTTATATAATTTGAGTTCTGAAAAAAAAAATCATAAGAACATATGAAAAATTATATATATAATTATGAATTAAAAGTACATTGCAACACAGAAATTTCTGTTTCGAGATAGAATCTCGTCATCAGGCAATGTTGGATGTTGGTTGTGAAAATGATCACAACCAACATTGCCTGATGACGAGATTCTATTTCAAAACATAAAAATTTCTGTGTCGCAATGTACTTTTAATTCATAATTATATTAAGCTCTACAATATTTATTGTGTTGAGCACTGTTTATAAAAAAATAAATGCCAGGGAACTCAAAATCATAAAACCTTGGGTTCTCTTTGCCTGAATTTATATATATATATAAATATATATATATATATATGATGCAAAGAATTACTCACTTTAACTGAGCAGGTTCATGGTGTGTTCAAAGTTTTGTTAAAAAATTGTATGATGTCTTCACTCATCAGTGCTGTTTTTTTAAATATATATAATATATACATATGCACACTTTGTTCTTAGATTTCATGTATGTTTTGTTCAATAAGTTGTGGTTTTCCTGTTAATAGTTGATCATTTTTTATTAGTGCTTATCTATTTGTCATTAGCTAAAACATTTAGACAAGAGAAAAAAATTTCTTCCAAGAACCACTTGGCTTTAATGATTCTTAAGTAGCATAGTTAATCATTATCTTCTTCTTTAGATTTCACCACTGCTTTTGGTTTTTAATTTAGTCATTTTTAACAATGATGTAGGTGGCCTAACAGTTACTGGCACTCAAAATGGAATCTGCCAACTGAATTTAAATTTCATTCTGACTGAGAGGACTTACGTTCCCTTTACACTAATACTCTTGGAAAAGATGTGAATCCATCCCTTCTCTCTCCTCCAGTAGAGTTAAAATTCTAGCAGAACAATTTGTGTTCATTTTTCACTAATGCTATGCTTATGTTAGGACAGACTGGCTTCTCTAATTTTAGCTGGCAACCACTCTAGGAAATGGGTAAGTATGAATTCAAAAACCAGTATTTTTAGTGTAAGGCTAGCAACTTAATCCTATAAAAAAAACCTCCTTGCTACAAAAATTGCACTTGTAACAGTACAGTGATAAGTTGCCCTTTTTCTCTTTTCTAGATTTCATGTACATTATTTTGTTCATTTAAACCTGTTGTGTCGTGGCTCATACCATGTGACTTCTGGTCGCCCAGATGTATAAAAGACAATGTGCACTTAGCACCGAAGTTGTCATTATCACGGACTTTGGAAAGTAACACCTACTACTGTGAGAGACTGTAAATATTGTATATACATCTTGGTTGTACCATTCTGTTAATGAAGTACTTTATCTACATTTCTCTTTGTATCTCTTCATTTCCCAAGACAACAAAATCAATCCCCCCTACCTATTCCCACTTGCATTTGTCTCATCTGCTTGGCAGTAAAATCTCTTCATTTTCTTTAACCTGATTTTTTTAATTATTTTATCCCTCTTTAAGTAGAACACTCAATATCAGATTTATACACACAGTGATACATAATTTTTTATGGTCAGTTTCTTGTTATGATATCCACTGCTTCTATAATGTCTTAGCTAGATCAAACCAAAAATGGAGTATTGCTGCTACATCATAGCTGGAGCTGCTTAATCCTCACTTTCCAGCTTTGACAGTACAGTAAAAGCATTTGTGCAGTCTCATGGGTGATGAATTTTTTTTCCCCAGTTTCCTTCATATTCCATTGGTAAGGAGGAAGTTTCAGTCAGACTGCTTCTTCCATAGAATTGTCACATTATGTAATTGACTCATGAGAGGATGGACCCCTGATTACTATAGTCTTAACCTCAAAATATTCATTTCTTGCTCCTCCTATGTACACACTGATAACCACCTCATTTTGTAAACCCCTACCTTGAGTGATTCTTTGATCAATAGTAAAAAAAAAATTTTAAAGGTTTCTGTTGAAAATACAAACAGGATATTATGCTTCTCTAAATTTGAAATTGGCTTACACTGAAATATTTCAAAAGTTCTGATTTCTTAAGTAGATGTGCAGGTGGTGTAATGGATTGTGGCTATAATGAGAAATTTGAGAGCTGAATTAAAATTCCAGTAAAGTTTGTTACATTTCAGTACCCTTGGGAAATGTATAAATTTATCTCCTTCCCCAGCAAGTTTATTGCATTTACTTAAATACAAATACCTTTAGGAAAGGTATTAATTCATCCCCTAGCTATAGATTAAATAGTAGGATTTGTATCTGGGGAAAATCATTGTTACTAGTGCAATATTCATTCACAAAAAAAGAATTATTTTTACAATCCAAAATATGTTTCAGCTTTAAATAACTCACAAAGGGTTGATAAACTGTAAAAAGCAAGAAATCTGACTTCTGGCACACTTTCTCTCTCTCTCTCTCTCTCTCTCTCTCTCTCTCCAGTTGCATTTTTTTAAAAAAATCATTTCACCCCAAGCAAGTCATTCCACTGCCACTATAGCGCAGAGGGTTACATAGGGGAAGGTTCTGAGAGAGCAACTGGATATAGGAAATGTCAGAAGGAGGTACATAGGAAGAGTCTTTGAGAGAATGGGTGCGAGTTAGTGTGTTAGGAGGTGTCTTGTGACCTTACATTTAAACCCCTGGAGATTGTAGCTGTCGGGGAAACAAGTATGCGGGAAGTGCGAAAAAAGAAGCTGTTGGAGTAGAAATTGCGGTTACATTTTAACGGTTTTGCTGTAAAAGGGTGGGACCTAGTTGCTAATCTAGTATCTCATGCAAATTCATACCTAGGGGGCATCAGTGATCTAAGTTCATCGGAGCAGAAGCCGTGAAAGTATTTATAGAAGAGGCACAGGAAAGCCATGTCACACCAGTGAGAGAGTGACTGCAGGCAGGCAGCCAAGTCGGTATCAATCACATTACAGATTCTCCGTTGTATTTTGTCAAGAACCCCAAGGAGAATAGCAGGGACATTGAAGAATGATATTTTCATTTGCTATTTATAGCAAACATCAGAAAAAGAGGAATGACTCTTTTCTCTGGCACTGTTACATATTGATAGAACTTCATGGAATTGTATATGTTATTTCCTCATTATTAAGATAAAAACCCACCTATGTGTGAAGAGCTAGATTTCATAGCAGTATTAACATCAGGGTTTGTACTAAGTAAAAAAATTTGGAAGGTTGTCCATTATCATCTGCTTTTATTTTGATTACCCTGAAGTAGAATTTTCACTTAATTCCTTCAAGAAATGTACATTTGACCCTTTTAAATCTAATACAAGTTAAGTCAGTTGTTTACAAAACACAAAGGGTCTCTACATTCATCAGCTATATTGTATCATGGTTCAGATTTGAGCTGTGCATAGAGTTGAAAAGATGATCCATTACTAGCAAGTCATTGAGAAAAGCCTTAATTTTTCTTGAAACAGACATTACTCTTCTGATGATATTTTATCCCTCACATCTCATGAGAAGCTTCCTCCAAACAAACTGATTTCATTCAGTTGCAATATTTTCAGCCCTCAACTTGAATCTTAACTTTGTTAAGACAGATTGGTTCTATGAGAAAGTGTTCTTTTGTGGCCATATCACAAACAAGTGACTGTATCCATGAGAAACTGGAAATTTTTTTTTTTTTAATCATATCACCCCAAGCAAGGCGGTAACGCCACTGATGCGCAGGGGGCTACGTAAGGGTAAAAAGAATGGAAAAGAGAAAGCCGGAAACCACATCCTAAACAGGAAACAAGGGATGAGCCTCTTCACCTGTTCAATAGATGTGGGTGGAGTGTGAAATGCCTAATGGTTGTGATAAGATTCTTGCCGATAACACAATCTACTTTTTCTAAGCTACACAGTAATGATAATAACTTTTTTCCCCCCAGCTAAAAAATTACACATCACTGGTGCCAGAAAACAATCTTTTGTCAGGTAACTTTAAAAAACAAAAAGACAAAAAAATTGGATAATATTGGAAAGTATGATTTATGTTAAAGAAAAAAGTCTACATTAGAGAGATTACCAGATCCTTATAACTTATATTCTACAATGACTGAGGATCAAATTATTACAAAGGGTTACAAAGGACAGGACGTTGTGGAGATCCATGATCGTCTATATCTTGAAGGCACAAAGAACAACACAGAAAGTAGGTGACAGAGGGTTTTTTATTGGTAAATTGAGTTTTGAAATAAAAAAGCATATTTTCATTCACACAGGTTTCACTGGAATTTCAAAGTCAAAGAATAGCTAAACTTTTAACTTTTCTTTTTCTCATCTGGAAAACTTTAAATAATGATTTAATCGGTTACTAGGAGCTAGTTTCTCATTTAAAACCTTTTTTAAATATGCCTTTTTATATGCATATTGTATTGTTAGTGATGCCATGCAGAATGCGAAATATTAAAAATTTTGCTATGACTAAACTGTTGAATTTTGTTTTTTCTTTGTTTTTTTTTTCAAAATTTAATATCCAAGTCAGTTTTCCTTGTTTTCTATGATAATTTTTCTAATTTTTGAAAGATAGTAATTTGGATGTTTTCATATTTTTATATTTGAAATCAAAAATTAGTGATTCATGCAACTGACATGATAAAATTGTAGACAAATACTGTATAACACATTTTATTGCATGTTGGCAGATTTTAAGTAATGATTTTATCAGTTATTAAGAGGTGGTTTCTCATTTTTTTTTTTTATCTATACAAATTAAAATTTTTCACATTGGAGAATTTCATAGATTTTTGTATGAAGTGCTATTCTTTTATTTTTAGAATTTGGCCATTTTTCTTCTTTATTGGAAATATTTATACAGATTGGTTGAATTTTTCAGAAAAATAATTAGCTACTTTAAGTTTTATTGGGATTTTCTAAACTTAATGTACTACTTGCCTTCTTACTTAAACATTTAATAATCCGATTTCACTGTGTTGGTTTTGAGATCTAACTTAATCAATAATGAAAGCAGGGATAGACCTTATGAGTGAGAAAATTTGGTGAGTGAGTGAATTCCAATTAAAAATGGTTTTGTTATTGCCAACACACTGCCACCAAGATCTGTTATTGAACAAAAGAAAAAACAAACTTAAAAAATTAGAAAAATTTTGGTACATGGGACCTTGGTAATTTTTTATGAAACCAGATTCAGTGAAAGAGAGAGAATGGATCAATAACAGTGTGGTATTCAAAATTGGAGAAAAAGAAGCAGAACTTCAAATGTTTCAACAAAAGCAGCCCTGTACAAGACAAAACTAAATATCTATATTCTTTCATATTTTTCTAACGTTTGAAATGATAGATAGGATTGATGTAACAAAAACTACAAAATTTTAATTCCCTCAAATTGTCACATATACAGTAAAACAAAAGAATATGCTAAGGATAGACAGGATGTAAGTAGAAGACAAAATATTTATAGTACAACTGGTATGTGAGAAGATATAACAATTCATAAAGTTGACTATTGTAGGGTGAAAAAGAAAGAAATAAACACGCAAGAGTCATCTCTTTTGTCGTCTTCTTCTTTGTCATCGGCTCCGTATTCTTCTTCTCTTTCTTCGTCTTCTTCTAACAACCCAAGCACGGTCAACAAGAAGCAACAACAATATTTCTTTGTTCTCAAAAAACGGCTGGCTTTATACAGCCAAAGACCGACCATAATTTGCATGCGAACAACGAAAAGACAAGATTTTGCGTTAACTGTTTGAGACTGCCTGGCATAAAACATGGGTGCCGCCATTTTGGTTCTTTTTATCACAGAGTAACTGGATTCCACACGACACACAGACTTGGCATTTTCAAGGTAAACCGTTTTCACAATTTTCCCCACAACTATTTAATACTTATATAACGTAAGTGAGAAAACTCATGTGCACTAGTTTAATAATACTATCAAAATATGGTGTTAATAACAATGCAATTGCATTAGTTATATTATCTGTAAAGCGGTCTAGGGTATTGTCTACACAATTTATTTTTTGATGTTTGGACTAATGTCCTTATCTTATTCTGTTATTATCACAATGTTTATGTAAGAAATATTAATAAGACAAATGCTGACAGTGAGAGCCAAACTTAATATCTTTGCTTCAGCAGCAGCTGTAAGAAAAGAGAAGCAGTGATAAAAGAATACGGTAGAGGTAGAAGCAGACAGAAAATAAGAACATTAGGTTTAAGGCCAGCTTCAGGATTGTCTCATGGGACAACAGCCTAGTTGATTAAAAGGTGGCATAATAATTGTGAGTTCAATCTCTGGTCTGAGTTGTACAGTTTCAAACTCAGTACTGCTTATGCTAATCTAATCTAAACTTATTTATAAATAGAACTTTGTGTGTGTGTGTGTCTGTCTGTGTGTATGTGTATCCGTTACCTATAGACTCCGAAACGCCTAAACCGATTTTCTGGAAAATTTACACAGTTGTACTATAAGCATCTGCAGGTTTTCTTAGCTAGGTTTTGTGTCTAGGTACCTCCGATAAATATCGAAAATTGAAAAAATTGGGTTGTAGAAAGAGGTGGTCCGATTTTAATCAAATTTGATACACTCATAGACAAAGACATAAGAAACGATATTCAGAAGTTTCAAGGTTGCAGTTCTTAAAATAGTGCAGAAAATCAATAATATATATATAAGGCAAGATGTTTGTGTGTGTGTCTGTTTATCTGCCTGTATGTCTGTATTTTTTTTTCAACCCTTTTATTTTAGTTTTTGCTTCGGGTTTGGCTCTAAGTAGGTACAATTGTAGTTCTTAGTCTCAGCCATGATACCATTTACTCAGAGGACTTATTTAGCCTTCAAAATTCAGTTTACAACGAAAAAACTTGATATCGATACCAGGAAATCAAAATTTGACTTACATCCATTAATTTTTCTTTCAGTCTATGGTTTCACTTTAACTGGAAACAACTATTGCTTTTTAGTCTTTTGTGCCAACGTCCAAAGAGTCTCAGCTCCAGGACCATGGATTAGTTTTAAAGCTTTCATTACACCCGAGCAATGCTGGGCTATACTGCTAGTAGTAAAAAAACTAGATATCCCTAAACATAGATGGCTGAATTGTTGAATTTTAAGCTAAAACCTTTATTTAACCTGATTTATAGATACCTGAACAAAACCAGAGGGAACAACAACTGAAACATTGTGATTATAACAGCAAAAATTATATACATTGTTTACATTTGTATTAATGATAACACCAAAGGAAGTTACGCCAAAACAAAAAATAATTAGAAGCCTGGTTTCAACTACTAAGACACCTTTTTATTGTTGTGGTAGCATGACTCATTTTCCTTTTTATTAAAATGACTTTAAAAGTAATTGCTAATAATTAAATATTTCATTACTAAAAAGGGGAGATCAGGATGTGTGACTATATAAAGTTATACTGTGTTTTCTAGGACACATACATAGGCTTTACTGTTGTAGGGAGATAATAGAGGAGTTATCATTAATTGCACTATTTATATCCAGATTACTGTCCTTATCTTTGTTCTTTTTATCACTGCTAATAAAGAAAAAAAGACAAATGATAGTAAGTCTTTAACTGCAGCAGCAGTAATAAATTTACTCCAGCAATTGTCCTTCTGGACAATCACCATTTTTTTAAATAATCATTTCACCCCAAGTAAGGCAATACTGCCACTGATGTGCAGTGGGTAACATGAGAGGAAAGGCAAAAGAAAGAACAAGATACAGGAGGTGTCAGAGAAAAGGTAAAAGAAAAATTGGAATTGGGGGACAAAAGATGGCAATTGTCGTTACACTTTAACTCTTTATCAGGGAAGCAACTGTATGGAGGGGAATTCCATAGGAAGGAAGTGAGAGCAATGAAGCTGATAGAGTAGAAGTGGTGGTTACATTTGACTGTTTGGAATGTACAGGGGCCCGACAATATTTTTCGGATACTTTGAAAAAAGTAATTCAAGGTGGTTACTAGTGCCAAAAACTTTTGAGATTGTAAGTACGTAGTTGAGGAGTGAAAATCCACTACTAGTGTAATCATTTTTTTTAGATTGGCTTTGATAATTTTAGTTTTTTGTGATTTTTTGCGAAAACTTGCACGACGCTATTTTTCGGACATGACAAAAAATCCTATTTTATTAAGAGCTAAGTTCATGTATATGTTGCTGTATGCAAATTTTCTGCTTGTACACTTAGCTGTCATCATTAGAATCAATTATCTGTTCTATTTTACTGGCAAAACAATTAAGTTTAATGAGGTAAAATGCATTCAAAAGAAGTCGTTTGTTTGGCATGGAAGAAGCGGGATGATGGCCTCAGCATCAGAAGGATCGCCATGGATTTGAAGCTGTCGAAATCAACAGTCGAATACATGCTGAAGACAAACTCGGAGCGGAAAAAGAAGAGAGGATGGAAAAGATCAATTGGCAAGAGGACCGAAAGGAGAATGAAGAGGACTGTGACATGGCTTTTGACATCTGGAGAAAAAGTTACAGCAAGAAAAGTGAAGGAGAAATGTGAATTGGATGTAAACGTCCGAACAGTACAAAGAATGTTGCATAGGATTGGTTTGAAGTATGCAAAGGCTAAGAAAAAAATTACACTAACAAAGAAACACAAAGGAGCAAGACTGGAGTGTGCTAAAAGGTGGTTAACAAAGCATGTTGGCTTTAAGAAGGTTATATTTACTGATGAGAAGCGTTTCAAGTTTGATGGGCCCGATGGATGGTGTACTTGGTCGAGAAGGGGTGAGCTTGCTGTACTGAACAAACGACAGATGGGAGGAGGAAGAGTTATGGTTTGGGGTATGATCTTTGCTAATGGAAATATATGGTTGGAGTGGCTGAAAGGACGACAGAACAGCGAAAGCTACAAACAGTTGCTGGACGAGAAAGCCCTCCCAAGGATAAGAAGAGAGATAGGGAATGATTTCGTTCTACAGCAAGACAATTGCAGCATCCATGTGTCAAAACTCATGAAAGAATGGATGGCTAAAGTGAATATGACTACTTTGGAATGGCCTGCAAAAAGCCCAGATCTAAATTTAATAGAAAATGTTTGGGAAATGCTTGCGCAACTTGTCTATGATGGACCTGAAATAACGAAAGAGGCTCAACTATGGGAACGGATACTAGATGCCAAAAAACAACTAACAGAAACACGTAAAGATGTTATTGTGCATATGTTTGATCATTATGAAGAGAGATTGATAAAAGTTATTGAGAAGAAAGGTGATATTACAGACTATTAACAGTTTTTCAACGATGTCCGAAAAATAATGTCGCGTGTGTTTTGTAAAAAATGATGAAAAATAAATATTTTTCCTTACCTAATCGATTTTCTTCCATTTTTATTACAGGTATTGTCTTTATATGTTTATGCTATTCTATTGAAGGAATTTCGCCACTCTATAGTACTTGGAAAGTCGAATACTAAAGTGTCTGAAAAATATTGTCGGGCCCCTGTAAAAGGGTAAAACCAAGTTACCAGTTTAGGTGATTTTTGTTTGGCTGGTTTAGTATCCATTTCAGGTTATTTTGGTAAGGAGAGGCCTCAAGTAGTAGTAGCAGATGGTCATCAACTGCGACATATGCAGGAAGGGAACTGACACAGACTGCAACATAGTGTAGCCTTAGGGTTGCCAACTGGTAGCACTTAGAGGGACACTCATCCATGCATGTCATGAAACTGCAAGAACCTCGATATTATGCAACTGTTGATCAAAGCAGCCACTCTAGATGCTATGCAAGAGTTAGGGCTTCTCACTACCAGTTAGAAACAGCAACCAGAAAACTGACAACCTAGTACCCTTAGTATGAAGAGATTTTGCCACCATTCTCACACCTCACAGAAAATTTGTGAGGGCTTCACTATTAAGGCCTGAGAAAAGGAATAGAAACTGGGAACTTTTTCCTAAACAGGAAACAAGAAATGGGCCTCTACTCTTTTCAAAAGAAGGGGAGGAGTATGAACTGGGCGATAAGAGAGCCTATCTAGACAAATAAAAAAAAAAAAACCAACAAGGTAGCTGCTCACTATTAATGAGTTGCCAGGAAAATGTATGGGATAATTCATCATTTTGATAATTCACACCGGAAACACAACTCAAGCCAGGTAAAAGATTTAATCTAAACAACCCTATTGCATCAAACTGGGTACGGTTAGAATGATCAGTTGGCAAACATGAGGTGGAAATGGTAGAAATAACTCAAAGAAAAAATACCTCCTTACAATCAGCTGAAAATAGAATCAGTCAGGCCAGCTGAGTGCCATACGTGATACACGCTTGGGCGATCATGTCTCGAAAGAGACATGACTGACTGGGCAGAAGATTATCCCGCAGTAGGTTGACATTGCTTTCTGCGGTAGACTGGTTGCTGACCAAGGCTACAGAACCCAATCTGTCCTGTTATTTAATCCATAACTGGAAGGAATAGGCGGATTAATACCTTTCCCAAGGGTATTTGCGCATCAGTGAATGCAATGAATTCAGCTGGAATTCGAACTCAGCTCCCCGATTTCTCGTTCCGAGCCAATATCCAATGCACCACAACGCACATAGAATACCATATTGAATAAGAAAACAGGCTAGTTCTGAGTGAAATAAAGTAATTTTTTTTCAAGAAGTCATAAAATTTCTAACTTTTTTTTTCTTTAGGAAATTATAGTCAGTGACATTAAGCCATGAATAGTAGCTTTAGGAGTCTGGATTAGTAGGGTGGTTTGACTGAGAAAGTAAAGTAAGAACTTATTCTAAGTCCGATTTTGTCCTTTTTCATAAATTTGATCGAAAAGTTAATTCAGCCCTTTTTAACAAACACTATGTGAATGAAGGAAAAAGTACACTTGGATGCAGGGAGCATCTGTTCTTCTCGCAGTTCAACAACTATTTCATTCATCTTTGAAGGATGGAGATGGAGGAGGAGGGAGTGACAGAGTTCAATATGACTGACCCACAAACAATTTTTTTCCTTAGATTTCTTCCTCCTTCAATAATACGGCCTGCTTGGCCTGACACTCTCAGTGGACCTCAAGTGGAATGACTACATCGAATCCATTGCTAAATCCGCAGCTATGAAAGTCGGCTCTCTGTGCAGGGCCCGGAAATTCTTTTCGCCTGAATCTATCCTGCAATTATATAAATCCACCATCCGCCCATGTATTGAGTACTGCTGCCACATCTGGTCGGGTGCCCCTTCTATTCTCCTCGGGGTTCTTGACAAAATACAGCGAAGAATCTGTAATGTGATTGATACTGACTTGGCTAACCGCCTGCAGTATCTCTCTCACTGGCGTGACGTGGCTTCCCTGTGCCTCTTCTATAAATACTTTCATGGCTTCTGCTCTGACGAAATTAAATCACTGGTGCCTCCCAGATGTGAATTTGCACGAGATACTAGATTGGCAACTAGGTCCCACCCTTTTATAGTGAAACCGATGAAATGTAACCGCAATTTCTACTCCAACAGCTTCTTTCCTCGCACTTCCTGCCTGTGGAATTCCCTACCGCATGCTTGCTTCCCCGACGGCTACAACCTCCAGGAGTTTAAATGTAAGGTCAATAGACACCTCCTAACATACTAACTCACACCCACTCTCTCCAAATGTACATCTTAAGTTGTCTATCACCCTCCTTCTGACATTTCCTATACCCAATCCCTCTATGTAACCCCCTGCACTATAGTGGCAGTAGAATGCCTTGCTTGGGGTGACACAATTAAAAAAAAAAAAAAATCTCCATAACCTGCGCATGTTTGCAGAGTCTCTGTGAGTTTTAGAAAAAAGATATGTATGCATTGTGGTGACAATCAAAGTATTAAAGATATTTCAATTCCACCTTCAAAGAGAGAAAATAAAATGATTTGAGACTTACATCTAAAGTTTGCAAAATTCAGAGCACATTTTGACATTTTTTTGTGAATTTGATCAAAAAGTTCATTCTGCTCTTTTTAACAAATGCCACAAGATTAAGGGAAAAATTACACTTGGTGGATAAAAGCGGTTGTGAGTTTAATCCCTGGAGCAGCAGTGTATACTTACACTGAGGAAAAATGGCTGAGCAATAACTGAACAGTGCTAAATAAAATAAGAACTAGAGTAATTCTGTAAATATGTATATAAGGAAGAAAATTATACATCCTTTTGGAGCAGGGAATAATAAGCTAATCTCATGCACTATTAATAGAATAAGGGGTTTGATTACTTTTAACCTTGTGTCAGACAAATTTAAGTACATATATATATATATGCTTAAACCTACAGCTTATTCTATCAGGTAAGTCATTTGTCAGCAATGAATACAAGACAACTTACAAACTTTATAAATCAAGCAAGTATGAAAATTTAAAATTCTTGGAGTATAAGATAAGGTGCATTGGAATAGCAATAGATGCCTTCCAAATGCTAAGCAAAGAATTAAGAAATTGGAAAATTTTGTTAGAAACAAAGAATAGAGTACTGAACTGTTATGTAATATGAATCCTCTTATATGGACAATCTTCTTACAGATGAATAGAGAAATGTTTTTCTACAGAAGTATGCTAAGAATGCCATGGACTGAATATTTGAGCAACAACAATGTTCTAGAGAAAATGGAAACATAAAGGATACATATCAAGAGATAGCTGAAATTTCAAGGCACATAATGAGGAAAGAGGGATCAGAGAATTTGACGCTCACAAGACAGACTGAAGGCAAGAGGAGCACAGGGAGTAGCCTATCTAACAAACAGGTGAATGCAGAACAGAGAGAGATAGAATAACATATATTGCTTAGAACTATAAAAAATAGGATGTTGTAAAGAGCCATAATTGGCCATTCAGAGTTTTATTTGAATTTAAGGATAAAAGACAGAAGCAAATAACCTCCCTAACAAGCTTATGTAAATGGTTGGTAGAACAGAGATTAGAAAGGATAGCAAAAAGACAAACCTTACTAAGGGCTACAAATGACAAGAAATTGTGTAGAGACATGATTGCCCACACAATGAAGATTTTCCCAAAGGGAAACAGCATATAGAAGAATGAGGAAAGATTAGTCAACTTACCTTATTTTGATTTAACTCAGCAAAGTATTTTAACATTAGTTCCTCAGTTGCTTTACTGTTAATAAGTAACCACTCATCCAATTTTTTACTGACATCAGTCTGCAAATCAGTATGAGGATCCAGGTGACTAAGGAAAAAGGCACGTAGATTGTGTACATGCTGGAAAGAAAGTAACACATCATGATCAAGACAAAAAGATGAAAATAATTGTTCAAGTAATTCATGAAATAAGAATAACAATTCATTTCAGAACTGCAGGTAACATTAGGTCAATTAGAGTGTGATGATACTGACCAAGCAAAAGCGATGGACCGGATGTTTGCACTCTAACGACCAGAAAGCAAATGACCAAAACTCGTCGGTGTGCATCCGGGTTCGCGCAGATGTTCCAGTCGAAACTAGAAATTAATTAAATATTAAATTTCCAGTTCGCAAGCCTACGCGAATTTTATTTATCGGCCAATGGGAAGCCCAGAATCAAATACGGATATGAATTCCCAAATGATCTGCTGCGATCCAAAAAGAAGATATAAAAAGCCGATACAGAAAGCATCGCCAGACAGAAAGAAAGACAGACACTCGAGAGAGACGAATGTAATTAGTATCTCCCTTGACCAAGTCAAGTAGCTTACTATGCTCGTCACCTTCACCTCTCCTTTTTTTCTTCCCTGTCTCAAAACTACTTACAGACCCTAGGAGTGGAAAGTTCAAAGACTGTTTCTTTAAATACAACGCCCGCACCTACCGTAAGTAAAATTTTTCTTGTCAGCCTTCTATTGCCACTATAAATTGGTGACCCCGACGTTCCCCCAGAAGATAATGTCATGATTGATAAAATCAACAACCAAAAAAGATAAGTGTCAATTGGCTTCAGTCACTTTCCCACCACAGCAATATACTTCCCCTATGCCTTTTCTATAAATATTTTCATGATGACTGTTCTGATGAGCTTTTGTCTGTTTACCTTGACTTCATGATTTTAAGCACAGTACTGGATTGCCAACTGGGTCTCATTATTTTACTGTTGAAATTTCTAGATGTAACCATAAGTTCTATGCTAACAGTTTCTTCATTCACTCTTCTGGCTTTACGCTTTCCAGACAAATTTGATTTTTAAAAATATAATGTCAGTCATTATTTTCTGTCTTCTTAATTCCTATTCTTTTATTCTTCTTTCACCTTTTTTCTCATATTCTCTAACACGTCCTTGCATTTTAGTGGCTTTATTGCCTTGCTCGAGATTGAAATGATTAAACAAAAATTTATCATAAAATAACTATAAGTTCTGGAGGATGAATCAAACAAAACAATGTTATAAAAACAACAAAGATTGGAATACTTGTCAAAAAAAATGACCTCACTGTTTTGAATAGAAGATTTAACAGTTCCATGAGGGAGGCAAGAAGAAATTTTCATTTTTCTAAAATTCACTTTTGTTTATTAACAGATAATCTCTATTTTGTATAGAAGATTAATTTTTATTTGATAAGAATCTAAAACTTGAATATCAGTTTAATCTGTACTTTTATACTGATTCATAAGAAAGTTTATATTAATTAAACATATTTTGTCCATGAGACAATTTTAAGTTGTAATGGCAGACAGTAACTCTGAAAAACATGGCTGTAGGTCATCAAGAAGTGATTTGTCTGTTCATCGAATATTAGTTATCTGGAAAAAAATTTTGTTTCAGTTATCTCTATTGGTTTTTATAATTATGAGTACATTCTTAGAAACGGACATAAACCAATAATGAATTTTTGAACACTATTTTTAAATATCAAGGGATTCCCAAAAGAATGGTCAATTTTCAACAATCATTTGTGCTTTGTTTCATTTCAGGCTCATGTTCACTGAGTAAATAGAGAATTCAGCTTTGGGAGAAGAAACCAGAGATTTACAATATTAGGACTTTGGTCAGTCAGTCTAAATGTGCATGTGTTCCTTTAATTAAAAAAATCACAGGAAATGATGAAGCACTTAAGATTTAATGCTGAAGCCTTAAATTAAGAAAATACTTTTCTTTAGTTGTTAGTCTACTTTTTTCATTTGACTTTTTTATTTTGAGCCTTCTTCATAAATATATATTTTAACCTTTAAATTATTCCCCCATCTTAGATATGTGAAAGTTTGTAGTTATATTGCATATCATAATGTCATAGTGCCTAAATGTTTTGCGCTAAAATTTTTTTAAATTTTTTCAACAAAATGAAAATATAAACAGTGTTAAAGTACAGAAATTAAAACTATTCACAGAGTACATCAATTAATTTCTAACAAGTAACACAGGGCTTCAAAAGTAAAAAAAAAAAAAGAAAATCATTTATTATAAGGTGAGTAGAAATGGCTTTTATAATTTCATTTAGCAAGTTTCTAATTCATCAAGTTAGTTTTGTCCAATCAGATAATTCATTAAAAAATATAGGTGTTCATATTTGTGTATCTGTCTGTGTCATCTTTCTTATGAATCTGTCCCTCTGTAATCATATATAACAACTAATATGTCATTTCAATCTATGAACTGCATGATATATAGATGGTTGCTATATCATAACTAAGGATTATCTCCCTTGAAGGCCAATCTTTAACACTGGTTGGGGCTGAGAAATTTCTCTCTTGTATTGATTGTGGAATTAAAGTCAAAGATAGAATTTACACTGATTTTCAAAGTAAATAGTACAACATAAAACATTCTGGGAAAGTAAGAAATAATTCTGAATGGCTAGATTTAATCTCCTTTAACTACTGATATTTAGAGATGAAGCAACAGAACAGATAGAAAAGCTCTCATGTGGAAAGAGGGATAGGAGTTCAATTCTCACCAAGACATTGTTAACTCACATAATGACAATCAAAAGCAACTGAAATTAAGATAAAAGGTGTAATAAACAGATTCATTCATTCATTATTATTTTTGATTAGCATAATAATGAATGAATGATTCTGTTTAGTGTACCTTTTTGCCTCAATTAGATATAAACAAAGATGATATTCAAATGATTTTAATGCTTTAATACCTACCATAAAATCTGGTACTAATTATAAAAATTGCAAACTTGAACACAGAATTATAACAAACATCCATTCGATAAAATATGTATACATATATTTTTTTAAATATATGGATACTTAAATTTAAAAGAATTAAATGTTCTTTCAAATTTATGTCATAAAATTACTTTCACAAGAGTAATAAAAAAAAGAACAGAATGGCTGTGGTAAACAGCAGTAAAGTAAACATTAAGTACAAAAAAAAACAATGGAACAGCTTAACAAAATTAATTTAACAAATTTATACATCAGATGAGTAGGGGTTCTGTTTTTCTGTCAGGAACCATTTTGAACCATCAAAAATAAAAATTCTCATGCCCTGATGCTTTATTTTTGTTTTGTTTTTTTCATGAGTGATCTGAGCCAATCTAAATTGAGTCATTATTTGAAAACAGAAGGTTACAGTGTCTTGATCATCTACTTCAAGTTTTATTTCTAAAATTGGCAAGATATCAAGTGACAGACAAAAGATTAAAAGAACAGAAAGTTAAAAAAATAATAAAGTTTTACAAGGAAAAAGAATATTTTAAATGCATTTTTGTTAAAATTTAAGAAAGGTAATGACATGAATTGCTCACCTTGTGTAATGTTTGATAATATTCAGCTTCTTGCTGTCAAAATAAATTTAAAAAGTAGTAATTACAATTTTTTCCTCTATTTTGAGAATGGAATTAATTTTAGAAAGTCATAAGATGTTTTGCTGGAAACTATTTCTTTTAAAGTCAGTTAAATGCAAAAACAGTATCAGATCAGCCAGGATTGATATCCACTCTTGAATCATGGGAAAGTGGATATGCTTAAGGTCAAAAATTAATAGAGGTTAAGAGAGAAGATAAAGGTAAAAATGAGGAAAGAAAATAAAAATGACTAGAAAGAAAGAGAAACAACACATTAAAAAGTAAAAAAGAAAGAAATAAAGGAAAATGAACAAAAATAAAAGAACAGAAAAAGAGGAAGAATAAAAAAGAAAACAACAGAAAAGAGATTAAAACAGATAATTGGTAGAAGATGGAAGATGAAAATAGGGAATAACATTAGAAAAGTCAAATAATAAAATTGGGAAAAGAAGGTAGCATGAAAACAAAAAACATGCCTTAGAAAAAGATTTCTATAAGGAGATAAAAAGAAAAGATTTTAGTAAGATAGAAGTGGAAGACAGAAGGTAGCAAAAACAACAGAATCTGAAAGAAAAAAATTATATATAGAGACAGACAGAGAGGAAAAAAAGGTAATAAGTAAAAGCACAATGAAAAACAGAAAATGAACTAAGTTGAGAATGAGAAAGGATTGCAAACAAAGGAAGGAAACAAAAAAATTTAATAAAAATGATGTGCTTAGAACATGAAAAGAAAAAGAAAATTTTACAATTTGGAAAGAAAAAATGAACAATAAAAGAAATATTAAGAAAGGGAAAGAATGAAAAAGAGAAAGTAAAAAAAAAAGAGACATTAAAAAATATAAAGGCGAATGAACTAGAATGTCAAAAAGGAGTAAAGAAAATTAAGAAAAAATGGAAAGAATCAGGAAAAAAGCAGAAATGTAAGCATAAAATGTTTGATTGAAAAGATAAAAATAGGATAAGAATAGAAAATGCAGAAGACACAACAGAAAGAAGAATGAAAAATGCAGAAATAGCAGAGAAGAGTTAGAAAAAGAAATGAAAGAAACAGGTGTTAAAATGTCAAGGAAAGAAAATAAATATTTAAAAAACATGAAAGTATACAAAAAATGATCTTTTGTTTCAATCCTCTTTCAAGGAGCAATGTCAGAAAACAAAGCCATGGGGTTTGTACCATTTATTCTATTTTTGCACCTAACTGTTCTCATGTTTATCAAACAAATTGAGTTTAACTTTGGGGAATAATTTAGCAAAGGTGATATATTTTTTTAATTTATTTTACCATCCTAACTCTTCTATTTCCATCAGCTAGTACCCACCTTTCAATTGATTTGTCTGCAGTATCAACACATCTAAGAAGTTGCATTCTTTTTTTTTTTTCTTATTCTGTCAGTACACAAGTAAGAACCTTAGTCAGAGCATAATAAGAGATAAGCTGAGCAAAGATAAATTTCTTGTGACACAGTAACTTAAAAGACAGATTCAAAAGATGATTTTCTCAGGATATGAGCAGCACAATCTTCCTTACATCTAATCCTTCTCAGATGATCTTGTACAAACCTAAGCACAGTAAAAGCCAAAGTGTTTAGGCAGGTTAGTCTGCCTTCTTGATTTCATATATTGCCTTTCATTTGAATTAAATTTGTGCTACACATAATTAAGCTTAATTGATATAATCTACTTCAAAAACTGGCACAAACATCTTTCTTACTAGTACTGTGCTAACTTTAAATGAAGCTGGTCATCTTTTTCTTACATTCAGTGATCATTGCCATAAAAATACAGCCATTATTGTTTCATTTATTTCCTGCTACCTCACTATCAGAATCTGCTGTATAATTTTATATTAAACTAGCAGTATAGCCCGGTGTTGCTCGGGTGTAATGAAAGCTTTAAAACTAATCCATGGTCCTGGAGCTCAGACTCTTTGGACATTGGCATGAAAGACTAAAAAGCAATAGTTGTTTCCAGTTAAATCGAAACCATAGACTGAAAGAAAAATTAATGGATGTCAGTCAAATTTTGATTTCCTGGTATCGATATCAAATAAGTTTTTTTGTCGTAAACTGAATTTTGAAGGCTAAATAAGACCTCTGAGTAAATGGTATCATGGCTGAGTCTAAGAACTACAATTATACCTACTCCGAAGCAAAAACTAAAATAAAAAAGCTGAAAAAAAAAAATCCAGACATACAGGCAGATAAACAAATACACTCACAAACATCTTGCTTTTTATATATATATATATATATATATATATATATATATATATAGTGTATCGAGACAGTAAAATAATTTTCTAAACATATACTGTTAAATATAAGAGGCAATGAATGTATATTATGCTTAATCATGAGCCGTTTTAAACGTCGTATTTTGGCTTTAATTTCTGTTAAAAATAAAGACAAAAATTCTCCAACATTGGGATAATTTTTTATTAATTTGCTTCTAAGCTTTTGGCTCACATGAGCCATCTTCAGAGAGATTATTTAGACGGTAATACAATAACATCCACCATCACTGACGATTTTATTTTGTGTTGACATAAAACTCTGCTAGGCAACGGCAATAGTTACCAAAAATAACAAATGCAGTTCTCAAATTTGCAATGTGGTTCTATGACGTCACACTGCGTGATAGCGTGAAATGACAACAAAACCATGTATTCAAATGTCCGGATCTAAAGGTGATTTTATTAAGTGTTGGTTGTTTAGATTTGATGTACATGGCCTCCAATATCTGAAGGTTTCTCTTACTATGTGTATGAGCAAGGATCACCGTATTGTTGACCAAAATCTGTCTGATATTACCTACATGTTTATGTTTTTCAGAGAAATGTTGTTTAATTGTACTCTGATCAGAAAGATGACATGTAAGTCTATGGGAGAGTGTGGTTGTAGTAAAACCAATATATGTACTGGGTTTTTTATTAGTATCAGAGATGCAATCTCTGAATGGGCATGTAAACTGGTACACTACATTGGTTTTTTGTAGAGAATTTAGTTTAGTGCTTGTTGGGTTATTATAGACTATGAGGTCAATTGTTTTAAACTTTTTATACTATATAATGAGTTTAATTTTATTATTACTTTCGACTTGTTTAACATTTCTACGTATTATGTTTTTGAGAGTTTTTTCATCTTGTTTATAATTATTATGTATTTGGTTGCAATAATATAAGTTAATAGTGTAATGTTTATTTTGATGTAAACCATTATTATTAATATTATCATTGTTAGAGCTATTGTTAATTTTGTTGAGATACATTTTAATTTGTTGATCAATAACAGAGTTAGGAAATCCATTATTGACAAGTGTTTGCTTAATGTTGTGTAATTCTTTATAAAATATAGATTTGGAAGAAGATATCATTTGTGTGCGTTGAAGTAAGTTTTTTATAACAGCTAACTTATATCGTTGGGGGCATTCACTATTATAATTAAGAAGACACAAATTTATGCTAGTTGGTTTCCTATATAGAAAAGTAGTAAATCTATGTTTGCTAGAATCAATGAATACATCAAGGAATGGGATTTTGTTATTAATATTAAGTTCTAATGTAAATTTGAGGACGGAGTGACTTTCAAATTTGTTTTTAAGATATGTAATATGATTGATATTCTTAGCTAAAATAAAGATGTCATCTATGTATCTTACATATATAGAGGGTTTATTGTTGTCATTAATTATTTTATTTTCTAAATTTGTCATATAACAATTAGAGAAGAGGGGACCTAAAGGAGATCCCATCGCAATACCATCTACTTGCGTATAAATATTGCCTAAGGGATCGTGAAAGGGTACTTGTGTGGTGCATGCTAATAATAGTTTTTTTAATATAGTGGGTTTAATATTGATTGATGGGAGAGTAGCATGATTGTATACATCATGGATAATGATGTCAATCATTTCATGAACAGGAACATTAGTGAATAAGTTTTGGACATCCAAAGATGCAATTATTTGATTCTTAGGTTTTACGGAATGGAGAATCTGTAAAAATTCGTCTGTGGAATTAATACTATATTTACCAGGAAGATAGGGAGTAATTAGTTTGTTAAGTGTTTTGGAAAGGTTATATATTTGTGTGGGTATTTGAGAAATGATAGGTTGGAGGGGATGATCTTTTTTATGGATTTTTACATTTCCATAAAGGTAGCCAGGCTGATAGTCACCTATAATCTTTTGAAGTTTATAGGATCCTATTTCAGCATTGTTTGCAGTAATAAGTTTATTAATATGTAATAAGTTTATTAATATTTATTAATTTTTTAAATTTATTGTGATCATCCAGAATGGCCTGTAATTTGAAGTGATATTCCAGTCTGTTTAAAATAAATTTATTGGTTTTATCGGCACAACAGATAACAATATTTTTGTTATTTTTTAGATGTGTGGCTGCTTTTATGAGAGGTGTATTTATAATATCATTAGGATTTTTATGGTAACAGTGTTTGATTGATTCAGCTCTGAGTAAATCTTTTAAGCCTACCTGTGAAGTAATATGGTTGTCTTGTTCGAGTTGAAGTATTCAATTTCCATTTGTTTAAACACTGAATTAGGTTTCTGTGCAACATGAAAATTTGGTCCGAGATTTAGGAATTCTATTTCATCTGGAGTGAGTTGGTAATCCGATAGGTTAATGAAGTTGTCATTGATGTTTGGTAAAAGTATTTTTCCTTTATATAATTTGTTTAGCTTTTTTTGGATGACTTGTTTATGGGATTCATGTTCCTTTTGTGTTGTATTGTATAATAAATCTAATATTTTCTTGAATTTTTCACTTGTGATAGAAGACAATAAGATTCCTTTAATATGTACAATTTCAGTGTTGATTAGTTGTAATTCCTGTTTGGCTGTGTGCATTTGACGTTTAATGAGGTTCCATTGAAATTTCTTGGTGTTAGGATCATTTAATGCTGCGGCATCATGTAACTTAAATTTAGTGTATCGAGGCAGCAAATAGTTTTCTAAACATATACTGTTAAATATAAGAGACAATGAATGTATATTATGCTTAATCATGAGCTGTTCTAAATCTCGTATTTTGGCTTTAATTTCTGTTGAAAATAAAGACAAAAATTCTCCAACATTGGGATAATTTTTTATTAATTTGCTTCTAAGCTTTCGGCTCACATGAGCCATCTTCAGAGAGGTTATTTAGACGGTAATACAATAACATCCACCATCACTGACGATTTTATTTTGTGTTGACATAAAACTCCACTAGGCAACAGCAAAAATTGATTATATATATATATATATATATATATATATATATAATCAATTTTCTGCACTATTGTAAGAACTGCAACCTTGAAACTTCTGCATATCATTTCTTATGTCTTTGTCTATGAGTGTATCAAATTTGATTAAAATCAGACCACTCCTTCTATAACCTGATTATTTCGATTAGTAATTTTCTGTATTTATCAGGGGTATCTTGACACAAAACCTAGCTAAGAACACTTGCAGATGCTTATAGTACAACTGTGTAAATTTTCAAGAAATTAGGTTCAGCCATTTTGGAGTCTATAGGTAACGGACACAGACACATACACACACAGACAAAGTTCCATTTATAAATAAGTTTAGATTAGATTTAGATGATGAGAGTGAGTGAAAGTTTTCATGCCTCTGTATAAATAAACCCTCCCCATGATATCATAGAATTCAAACATATAATAAAGTTGAATTAGATTATAGGAGAAGTTTTACAAAGAAAGCTATTGTTATTTTTAAAAATTATTTCTTTTGTAAACATGTAGCTTAATACTTGAATTAATGAAAGGTAAAGGATTTGTAATAATTTTGAAAGAAAGAATACAATTGATTGTACTTACCCCTGTGCCCAGTTTTTCCTGCAAGAGGGTTAGCACCATTTCCCATAGTTCCTCAATAAACAATGGATAGACAGATTGGTGTAAGCGACGCTTCAACGTGTCCATATTGCTCTGCAGGTAATTCTTCAGATCCACAGAAGACTGCAGAAATCAAAAACAAGAAAATAAAAATCAATTTGAAGCAAATGCAGAAGGTAAATAAAATAAAACTTGTGTCGGCTTATTACTGGACAAAGAAATGCGTTCATTGTCTGAATTCTGATGAATAGAGCGCAAAGTAGAATCAGACTGAAAACAAAACAAGAACAGTGCAATTTTGCCAAGGACACTGGAACAAGGAATGCAATATTTATGCTTAGAATGCTATCAGAAAGGGTGATACAAATGAAAAAGGAAGTTTACCTGTGTTTTGTAGACTATGCCAAGGCGTTCGACAAAATACGCCACAAAGAATTGATATAAATGCTCATCAACCTCGACATATTTGGCAATGACAACAGAGTAATCAAGAATCTCTACTGGCAGCAAACCGCCTGCATACGGACAGGAAACAAATTCAGCAGATATACAAAGATAGAAAAGGGCATAAGACAAGGATATGTCTTTTCACCAGATCTATTCAACTTGTACAGCAAGACTATTCTGAGGACCCTAGAAGTTATGCCAGGATTTGTCATTGCTGGTCACAATCTGAACAACATAAGATACACAGAAAGATACACAGATGATACAGTGCTGACACAGAACTCCTAGAAAAGGTAGATGGAGAAAGTCAAAAGAAAGGACTACAAATAAATTACAAGAAAACTGAATGTATGGTCATCAGCAAACAGAGGAGCCCAAAATGCCAATTACAGGTTGAGGATACCAAAATCAAGCAAGTACAAAAATTTAAGTACTTGGGAAGTGACTAACGGAAGATGGAAAGTGTGACACTGAGATCCGAAGGTGAATTGGAATAGCCAAGGACACACTCCAGAAGCTGAGCAGAGTATTAAGAGACAGGAAAATTTTGCTAGAAACAAAGAATAGAGTACTGGATTGCTATGTGATGTCTGTTCTTCAATATGGCAATGAATGCAGGACAATATCATCAAAGATGAAGGAAAAACTTGAAGCAACTGAAATGTAGTTCTACAGAAAGAAGCTGCAAATATCATGAATTGACCACATGAGCAATAATGAGGTTTTGGAAATAAAAAGAAAGTTGATATTGAGCATCAGGAAGAGACAGCTAAAGTTCCTGGGACATGCAATAAGGAAAGCAGGCTTGAAGAATCTGACACTAACAGGCCAAATAGAGGGAAGGAGAAACAGGGGAAAACAGTGTGTAACATACTTGATGAGCCTGATCAGGTAAATGGCAGAGCAGGGTTTGGGTGGGGTAACAGGAAAAAGTGTGCTAAGAGCCACCAGGGATAGTGAGACGTGCAAAGCCATGATCGCCTACGTCCTGCAGTGATGTGGCCCATAGAAGAAGAAGAATTTCAAAGATTTCTATCTGAGTTTCTGGGATGACAAGTTTGAAATTATTTACGTTTGGACTAATGTTCTCATCTTTATTGTTATCATGTTTCAGCCATTGTGCCATCTGGCATTTATTGGTTGCATGTCAATCCAGATAACTATTTATTATGTAGTTATTTAGAAAAATAATAAAAGCAATATTCTATTAAAAATATACACCTTATGTTTGTGTGATGGAAAGAGTTAGATTCTGACTGATCATTCAGATCAAAAAAGCCTTGGGTAAGACATTAAGAAAGGACAAATACATTGTGACAGTCACACAGTACATGAGATCATCCAGTT
Organism: Ascarosepion bandense; assembly: GCA_037127315.1. Classification (NCBI taxonomy): domain Eukaryota; kingdom Metazoa; phylum Mollusca; class Cephalopoda; order Sepiida; family Sepiidae; genus Ascarosepion; species Ascarosepion bandense. Next base: position 3,169,521 of record JBBBDQ010000131.1, on the reverse strand, counting down.
ATATCTGAAATAGCAGTACAGCCCGGCATTGCTCAGGTGTAATGAAAGCTTTAAAACTAATCCATGGTCCTGGAGCTCAGGCTCTTTAAACATTGGCACGAAAGATTAAAAAGCAATAGTTTTTTTCCAGTTGAAGCGAAAGCGTAGACTGAAAGAAAAATGAATGGATGTAAGTCACATTTTGATTTCCTGGTATCGATATCAAATTTTCTGCACTATTGTAAGAACTGCAACCTTGAAACTTCTGAATATCATTTCTTATGTCTTTGTCTATGAGTGTATCAAATTTGATTAAAATCAGACCACGCCTTCTATAACCCAATTTTTTCGATTATCGATATTTATTTGGGATACCTAGACACAAAACATAGCTAAAAACACTCACAGATGCTTATAGTACAACTGTAAATTTTCAAGAAAATCAGTTCAGCCATTTCGGAGTCTATAGGTAACGGAGACACGCGCGCACACACACACACACACACACAGAGACAAAGTTCCATTTATAAATAAGTTTAGATGTTGAGTAACCCCACCCCACAAAAGCATGTCCCTCTCTCTGACTTGCTGCTAAGTTATATCAAGGTTTGCAACTAGTTCTTGATATGTTCAAAATGGCTGGACACTTCTTGGACAGGCTATTTAGCTTAGTTGTAACTTCATACTAAAAGATCACATGAAATTTTATTTCAATAACTGTCATGTCAGCATGCACTTTTAAGAAATGTCAAAATTGGCTTAAATTTGTTTGATTGAAGATAAAACAAATTAACCAATATTTTGGCATATTATGCTTTCTTTGAAGAACTGAAAAAAATCTAACTCGAGTACAAATAAAAGACTGTGTAGGTTATGGAGAAGGTACTGCAGCAAACATCAGGGTTACCAATCAAATGTAGCGAAATTATGTTCAACACACATTTTATAAATTAAATATCGAAGACAATTGACAAAACAAACGACATGTTATAATAACAACTTAAAATTTTGTATTCAACAAAGATACACAAATAATGAAAAATAGATCAGATGTTGGTAAAGTAAAGTGAGATTACTGATTTGCAAAATCCAAATTTGAGTCAAGGTAAAAAGGAAATGAACAAGGTAATATAAGGAGTAGTCTCGTTTAGAATGTAAAGTTTCAATTGAAAAGAAATTGTTTTAAAAAGATTACTTCTTGTTAAGTGTTCCTGGTGTGATTGAATTATTTTGTTGAAGGAATGCCTTAGGTGATTAAGAGTTCATGAAAGAATATTCTATGTGGGGAAAGGTCAGTTGAGAAATATTCTGTGTGAACGAAAAGTCTGTAGTTTTCAACTTTGCAGTCTCAGTTAGTGAGTTGGTGCATTTAGCTGGGTGAAGCTTAGATTGTCATGGATTCTTGTTTGTGCCGCATGGCAAATGAAGTGACGGTTGTTGTCTGTTATATGGCGAGTTATCTGATCTATGCTTCCAGCTCAACTGATTGAGGAGATGCAAGGCAGGGTTTAAGTACTGTTCAGGATGGATCAACTGAGCTAAGCTAGAAAATTGTGTCTTGTGATATAAAAATTTTGTTGAGAAAATTAACCAATTAAATAGCAAGTTTGTAGGAAAATAAAGTCCGCTGGAGCATCTTTTCTACCAAACATTCACAAAATTTGATTAGTGAAAAATCAAGCAATAAGTAAATTGTTGCTAGACTGCAATTTGTAAATTGTCTTATACTAAGCAAGTAGTATTTGTGAGTGGTACCGCACAGTACTGTGAATAACTGAATATATCAAATGTGGTTTGTAAAGTTCACAATGCTCCTTGCATGGGTAAACTAGTTGAGATTAATAGTGTCTTCCTATCAGTTTCAACATTTTCCAAGAAACAAACAAATGATGAGAAGTTTTGTCAATTTGTATACTGAAGTTGTTCCAATTTGGTATTGATATATACATGTGTCCAGACAAGGGAGAATCTTTGAAACTAAAACATGCATAGGTGGGTGATTTTCAATGTAACACACCATTATGCTTTGCAATTAATTCTATGTAGATAAATGTAATATTTCTATCTGAATTTCTGGAATGAGTATTTATCATTATTTACATTATTTATTATCCCAATTTTTATTTCTGTTTTTCCTTAAAACTTCATTGTTACTCCCATGTTCATTATTTGGCGTTCTCAGCCTCCTCCTATATGGAAACACACATCTGTTGACTCAGTATTCTCTTCATCCTTGAGGAAATTGTCCAGCATTCAATGGCAAAGAGAAGGATTGATATTATATGGCAGTTTAGCAGACTCTCTGAGGTTTCTGACAATTTTTTTTGTTTCTTTATTTGGCTAGTGGAAGCCATTGTTTGATATTCCAATGCACCTTAGGATTTCTGTCACATTTTTAAGTATGTTTTAGGACAAAACAGGGCACTAAAGCAGATGTGTCAGGTCCCTGGATATTCCAACTCAAAAGCAGTACCCTCCTATTGCTCTGAAGAGGAAGGTCTTTGGCTATCCTTACACATTTAAGCTGATATAAATTGTTCAAAGATATTCAAACTCTGGCACAACTCCTCACCATTGCCCTAAATGGGAGTCTTGGGTTATTTTGATGCTTTTACAAAGCCCACAAAAAATGGAGGGGTGGGGGAAGAATCAGGTGGTTTTCACCTTTATTCAGACATGAAATATCACATTAACCCCTTCATCTGATATCATCTTTGCTTATTTCTTAGTAAAACTCAGTATTATGGAATTTTGTTGGTGACAGGAATCAACTAATAATTACTTTCTGAATCTTTCTGTACTTTCTTTCTATGGATAAAACAGGCATCTAAGGAGGTGATGAAAAGTTCTCAACTTATCCCAGTTCTCAAAAGCTACAGGGTGATTGAAATCTATCTCCTTATTTTATGCATTATTTGCCATCCCGGAGCCCTAAGTTAACACCCAGTGACTCTTTTTTGTGGGATTAAGGATGGGGGGGGGTGAGTAAAGAAGCAAGTTTATTATACCAAACCAATACTTTGGAAAAACCTGAAGGGCAAATAGAAGAAGTTACATCTTCTATACAAAAAAGAGTTCCTCGTGAAATCAGTTGACCTGATTCTAGGCAGCTGGAGAGGCTGCTAGTGAAATCTGTCATCCATATCAAATTTGAAATAAAATCTCATATCTTCTTCTCATATCCATTTCTTGTGAAAATTAATAAATAAAGCATAATTATTTAAAATTGGGAGTTACTTTTTAATCCCCCTGTAAACAAAGAGCCAAACATTATAATTTTTTTTAGTCTCATTTTTGATCCATTGATTCATTTCTACTGTATATCAATTCTTTGCAAGTTATTTTTTGTTTTTTTTTAGTTAAGTTTAGTGATACAAATATTACTAATTAACACATAGCTGGGTGGAGAAGAGGTGGATTCATTTCTTTCTCAAGGGTATTTGCACATAAGTGAATATAATGAACCCAATGAGAATTGGAACTCTGCTTTCCAATTAACAATTCTGAACTGGATTACATCATCTGCACATCCAAGCAGTCACCTATCTAGGTACTGACCAGGATCGACATTGCTTAACTCTGGTAATCATACATGAATCACTTTTAATTAGACCAAGAACTTCTTCTCATCCTCATAAAATACTTGTACTCTCATTTAATTTCCATCAAGTATGAAATTTAACAATTACTAGTAAAACCTCTGATACCCATTATGCTTTCTTCTTAAATTTTGTATTTTTGTTCAGTTTTGGAAATGGGTAAAAGTAAGTACTTGATTGAAACTGAGTTTAAAATAGACTGGCCAAGATTATTATTGGGACATTTATTAAATATTCCAATTGAGAAAGTTTACAACCTAAATTAAAAGGTGAGAGGAAATTTCTTAAATATTTAATAAAAGAGGAGCTGAAATAAGGAGCCCCCACCCACCAACCAAAAAGAAGCATAATCATCCTAGCCTATCCATTTGTAACTCAACTGTATTTATTTCATTTAATATTGATGAAATACTTCTAAATGCTTTGATATTTGATATTGTCCCTGTAAAACAGCTCTTTTTAATGAAAAATATACCTGGAGATACAATAGTGTTTTGAATTAGCTGGTCAAAATTATAAAGAAATATTTTAAGTTGATGCAATTATTTCAATACTTTACAAATGTGACCATCCTTCAAATATGACAGGTTGTCTGCTTTTATCTGTTACAAAGGATTTCTTGTTGAAAGAATCTACAAAATATACATAAATAAATATCAGTCTACACCACTATCTTTCCCAAGAAGTTATTGCAATTCCCAAATCACAAAGAAAAGAGGGATCTTTGGAAAGCCAGTGACACCCATATTGTGGAGTAATATAGTGTTACAAATATTGGTCATAGTGACATCTCTGGCAATATACTTGACAAATAACAGTTTCTCAGTAATTAATACACCAAGATCGATAATATTATTTATAGTATTTGGAATGATTGATTTGCTTTTTTTATGAATTATCAATCTGTTATATAGAGAGGAAGGACCACTGTTAAGATGGTTCCATTGTTGGTGGAACACTAGTTTTCACCGGGTGCTATATAAACATTATGCCAGCACAGGCACATTTAGACTTTGATTCAAGTCAACTCTACATGGTACTATGGGCATATCTATCAGAATTTTGGATGTTACAACATACTACTGAATTAGAGTTTAATAGAATGGCTTCAGGAGAAAGTGGTAGTGAACAGTATTTATAACTGGTTCAACAGTTGGTAGACCTACAGAGAGAAAATAAGAAACACTGTGCTCACAGAGAAAGTGTGCCAAACCCGTCACACACCAAGAAATCAGATAGACCCATTATTGAACAGTTACACAGATGAAGACTGGGCAGTTTGTTGACTCTTGGAATCAATATGAACAAATGTTTGACTTAACAGATGTAGTTGAAATCCGTGATGAGTTGAGAATGGCTTGTTCAATGGAAGTTAACAGAATGTTATTCAACCTAGTAGGGTCCAAAGCTCTTAACACAGCCACAAAAGAACAACTCCTATGACATATACAGCTCATTGCTGTGAAAAGCCTACATAAAGAAATGGACAGTCATAAATTCTACAATATGAGGCAGCATGAAGAGGAGAATCTTACACATTTTTGGTGAGGCTATGGTCCTAGGCAAGATTTTTTGAATTTACCATCCAATGTCTGAACATAAATTACTAAAATTTTATAAATTATCCTGAAGACATGGTAGCCGGTCAGCTTGTCACTTAACTCACAGACAAGGAATACCAGAGTAAGTTTAAGTAATATTAGCTGAGGCTAATACTCTTACAACAGTGGATCAAAAGTTCCACAGCTTGGCTAGTCTAGAAATTTCACACACATCAATACCTCACAAAACTGCTAGAGCCCACATTCAACATTTGACTCATTGAGGTCTGAGAGGAAGCAACCTCAGGGTGAAGATCTGCACAAAGTTTCATGGAACAGGCTGTGCAACAGATGCTGAAAGACATCATATCCCAATGAACTGAAAAGATAAAAGATTTGCCTGGCAAGAAAGCTTTGATGCTGTAAATGTGACATGATAAGACACTTAGAAAAGGCGTATCGAAAATCAAAGATGGCACCCACTATGGAATCAACAAGTAGTTCAACAAAACACCAGTCAAAATTACTCAGCCATGGAAGGAAAAAATAAAATGCCCCATAAACAGAGACGAGTATTACCAGCAATATGACACCTCACATGGAGTAATGGCAGATTCCAAAGAAGAACCCCTGAACTACCACCATCTCTAAAAGTTGAGGTCTCTTTGATACCAGAGTCTCATGCCAAATTTGAGTGAACCCTGAATAATAGAACTTGGTGCTGGACATACTATATCCATTGCTATTGCAGACACTGGTGTTCAAACATGTTCAAGTAATCTGGAAATACTGGGATTACTAGGGTGCACCAATAACATACTGATACCAACTAGTCATAGGATACAGGGGATAAAGGCAGAGTCTATGCATATCAGGGTTGATCTTAGAGATCAAGCAAATCGTTTATGTATCAGAGAATGTATCAGGATTCTTCTTATCCGAGACTTAGAACTAATCCCTTATAGTTTCCCTGCGTCAGACATCAGAAGCTAACATGCCAATTACAGAGAGCAGGGAAAGCATTGTGTGGATGTCCTCAGAGAATGACAGTAAAAGATAAACCAGCCAGGATCCCATTCATGCCTACTTAAAACAATACGGACTGTTTGGAATGATGGTCATGGGAAGACTTTAAGTCCAGCACATTGAATACCTGTTTCCATTAATTATTACAAGTGATGACAGGGATTTGGCTGGACATAACGTTTAACCCTGAGGCAAGACCATCTGCTGTGCACACACCAATTTCTCTCCCCAACATTGGAAGAAGAGGGTGAAAGAGGATGTCAACCGGGATGTCGCACTGGACATCATCGAACTGGTACCAATGGATACACCTACAGTTCTGTGTTCAAGGATGGTAGTCACACCAAAGAAGGATAGGTCACCCAGGAGAACAGTAGATCTCCAAAAACTGCCGCAACAATGAAGGAGAGTCATCACACTTTGTCTACATATAATCAAGTATCCATTGTACGTATCTGAACCAAAAAGACGGTCCTAGATGCATGGAACGGGTACCATAGCTTACCATTCTTCCCAACGTTGCGAGATGCAATCACATTCATAATGGAATGGTTTCATTATCAGTGCCTAGGAGCACACTAAGACTTTCACGCATCTTTCATGGAAACAGATATACCTGCTGATTTAATGACATTATATTGGATACACCCAGAAAGACTCGCTGCATTGATGATACCCTTTTCTGCGACAAATCATAAAATCTGCTTTCTTGCACATGATGAACTACATCACCAACTGTAGCAGGAATGGGGTCATATTCAACCCGAATAAGTTTCTGTTTGTGGGAGATGAGGTTGAATTCTCCAGCTTCTTAATTATGGCTGATGGTATAAAGCCAACAAAAAGAATGACTGAAGCTATTTTTAACTTCCTGACTCTCATGAACATCAAAGGTGTTAAGTTCTGGTTTGGACTGGTCAATCAGGTCTCGTATGTATTCTCGCAAGCTGAGGTTATGGCCCCCTTTCTAGGAATTATTACATACGAAGGATCACAAATTCTATAGGGATGCTATCCTGGACAGTCTTTTTGAAGAATAAAAGAGAGACATTGCTCAGAAGATTGAGGAAGAGGTGAAAACATTCAAGATGAACAGGGCGACATGCCTCTCAACTGACTACAGCAAAACTGGCATCAGGTACATTCTCTTCCAGAAGTACTGCTGATACCCAACAGCGTCAGACCCAATCTGTGGTGAGAACCACCTGAAAATAATCCCGGCTGGATCTTGATTTACAAAGGATGCAAAATCTCACTACTCTCCTGTGAAAGGGGAGGCTCTGGCATTGATATACGGATTAGAGTCCTGCAAGATGTTTATACTGGGATTCCCAGACTTGCTAGTCACAGTGAACCATCAGCCTCTGGTGAAAATATTTTTGGGTCAACTTCTTGAAAATATAAAGAACCCTTGCCTATTCACTTTTAAGGAATGGTTGTTAATGTACAGGTTCCGGGTTTAAAACATCCCAGAAAAACCTAACAATGCACCTGACTGTATCTCCAGATACCCGACATTACTGAAGCACAATGGAGCATCAATTATTGATAATACCCAGCAGATCAATTAGAATATGCATGCATTGAACATAGTTGCATATGCACATGATCCTAAACTACCAAGATAAAATTGTGGTAGCCACAGCGTTCATACAGAATGGATTCCCAAGAGGATGCCATGAACTACCATAAAAAATCTGACAATTCTGGCTGATGGCAGACCAACTGTATTGTTTAGAGGGAGTAACCATAAAAGGGGACAAAATTCTGATACCGAAGTAGCTTAGAGGTAAGGTACTGGAAGCACTAAACTCCACACATGAAGGCATGAATGGGATGATGGCCAATGCAAGACAGCAGTTATTATGGTCTAGTTTAGACACCAACATCTGACAGACAAGGGCACAGTGCTAGATATGCAAGACTATGGCCCAGTCCCAGTCCAGAGAAATCCTGATACTAAATTCAAATACAGAATTCCCATTCTAGAAGATGGTCACAGACCTATTTAATCTGCAAGGAAAAAGTTATATGGTGTACGCAGATCAGTACACCCGCTTGATGAAAGTTGCTCCGCTATCATCAGGAAAAGCTACAGCAATATGTGATGTGTTAAGGAGCTGGTTCTGTGATGACTGTGCACTGGAGGAGATATCGTCAGATAGAGGGCCACCATCTGACTCATTCCCGGAAAATTGGGGCATAACAAGCACGTATCACCCGTGCATTATCCACAGAGCAACAGCTGAGCCTGACTAGCCACAAAGATTGCCAAAAAACAAAAAAAAAAAAAAACAATGATGGACTACGTCAATGGTTAATGGTCATCTATGCCACGAACAAGCAGTGCGAGCTATGATGACATATAGGAATAAACCCAATCAGGAATTTGGTTTGTCACCAGTGGAAATGTTAAAGCCAATCAACAGTAAACCTCCATGTGACACACTTGAAATGATGGACATAGATGCAGTAAATATCAAAAAGATGATGGCAGATGACCACACAACAAATATGGAAGTGGAAGAAAATCAAGACCCAATCATCCATTCACTAGCAAGCCTAATTCTACGGCGCAGCACGAGGGTAACATATCTATCAAGACCACTATCTCCACAAAAATGAGAACTGACTCATGACTACACAGTCATCCTGACAAGTGACCACAAAGTGTAGACATTGTGATCATGGGTGGGAGGAACATGTAGAGAGGAAAGACCACCATTAAGATGGTTCTGTTGTTGGCGGAACACCGGTTTTCACTGGGTGCTATATAAATGTTATGTTACATAGGCACATTTGGACTTTGATTCAAGTCAACTCTATATGTTATTTCAAGCCAAAACATATTTTGGATTGTAAGCAGTTGCTTACAGTACTCTTTGTTCCCAAGCAATCCCCTATTTAAGTACTGACCTGGCTTGATGCTGCACAGTATTTAGAAACTTTCAATTTCTACAGTAATTATAAGAAGGATGAATAGTTTCTCACATTTGCTAGCATGGGGGTTTTGATTTTTATTTGTTATTGTTATAAATACTCTAGACTGACTACAAGAATATTTTGTAAGGCTCACTTGGAGATCTTTTTTTAAGTGTCTAGACTGGTTCATATGTGTCACTGGGGGTGTGTTATTTACTCCACATCACCAATATTTTGAGATTTTTTTATTAATAAGCATTTTATTTATTAGTAATCACCTCCTTTTCTTTCTGGCCAGTTCTCTAATAAACTGAACTTAATATTTTTATGCTTACACACAACCGCCAGTTTTTCCATTTTTTTATTTGTATGTTCAACGAATTCTTGAGGTGTAGGTACGTTGAAATTATTATACAGTACTTGCATAGGTTATTCCTTTCTTTAGTACGCTTTTTTTAACTGATTGGAATGTCCTTTGTTATCCCATTTTTTCCTTTACCATATATATCGTCTTTTCAATTCATGATATTATGCCATTTTCCCACACTTATTTTCCATTTTTATACACATTGAAACATTTTTTCATCAATTCTGAAAATTCCTCCACTCTTTCTCCTATTCCATAACCACTAGCAGCTGAAACCACGAACATTTCTGTTTTTGAATCATAGTGCACTAAGAATAAATCTGACATATGTTTTTATTTTATTTCTTTAAATGCCTTTTGACACCAGTTTAGTTCCATTTCATGCCTTTACTAAGCAAATTGTTCTCAAATTCTGTATATTAGTGTTAAATATTCATTAGACAATATTTTTAAGTAACATGAAATTTTTGGCAATGAAGTGTATTTGTGCTTAGTAACATATATTTTGAAATTTGAGTGAAATGTATTTTGTTGAAAAAGGTCAGCCAGGTGCACAGAAAGGAAAACATTTTTGGATTCGGACTTTTAGTTTGTCTACAAGGGTCAAATGCCAACTCATGTCCTAGATAAGCTTGTACTGGAAGATGGCTGTCAATGGTGCAGAAGTGATGTTAAGCTGACAGTTAAAATTTTGATTAGTAACTTTAATTTTGGAGAGACAGATCACAATCACTGAAGCATATGATGAGGGATGCTCTCAACTCTGACCAAACAACTTCCTAACCCATGGCATGTCACCAAAGATATCTTTGTATGAAAAAGTAAAATAAAATACATATTATATTTTAGAGGCATTTGTTGCAGATTCTATTTGTTGTTGCTGATGGTGACGACAAAAGGACAAAGAAGATGAAGAAGAAGATTATGAAATGATTATGTGAAACTGATTTTTGTGAAGAAGTTGGATTAAGTGATCCTCAACAAAGTGATTTATGATTTGAATAGTTTAATTGTTACCTCAAATTTGTTGAAGATTTTCAAATTTAGTAGTCACTCATGAAGTTTGAGAATAATCGCAGTGAAGGCTGCCAAGTATATGAAGTTTAATGTTCATCACCAACCAGATTCTTGTGGTAGCAACATTCATTCAGTTATCCTCATTCATTGTTCATCCAGACACTGACCGTGGTCCCAGCATTTTGTTTGAGAAGAATTGTTTCTCTCAAGAACGTGTCTATATAATATGACATTAGGTATATAAATTTGATAATATATACCAAAAGAAAGTTAGCTGAACTTCTGTAATCTCTTGTGCATATTTTTAGTTACTAACTCTTAACATTCACCTTCGAACTGTATTTGTAAATACGCTTCAGAATAATCAAGTTTAGGAAAAATCTTTCCACTATTTAACTTCACAAAATATTCTCCTGATAATAAGTAGTTATGGAGTTGTTTAACTGTCAAAAAATCTGCACAAACATGAATTTTTTTTTTTTTTTAACATACACTGCTGGTGCTTCCTATTTTGAATGATTAATTTTTACAATTACACCTTTTTTTTTTTCAAGTCACTTAATTCTTTATTAACTTGATCCAACACTGTGAATGGTGCAATGTTTCAGTTTAAATACTGACATTAACCCCTTTTTCACTTAAAATTTCACTTTCAATTTAGAACATTGACCCAAGTCATCTGACAGAACATCTGGAAAAGAATTTTTCAATTCTTACTTTGTTTTTTTAAACTGGTTACTTACATATTTGTAATAAACATTTATAGGTAAATTTTACAGCTCATATAAGTACTCCATCCAGTCAGTACCAAATAAGGTCTTAGTATTTTGAACACATAAGCTTTAGCTTTTACTCACTTATTACAAAATGAGACGACGTAAGTCATTTTGCCAATGAAAAATAATTTCTTACCTGAAACACAAGTTGCGACTTTGAAAATATTTTTTAATATAAGATTTCTGATGCATTCCATGTGGCTTCATTGATTATTGTAATATCACTACCAGTATCTAGTTGCATTTTTATGTCCACATTATCAATTTTTTCATACACAAATTTTCATTGGTTTTCTGTGATTACTTTTCTATTGCAATGCTATGTACAATTTTTTTTTTCTGGGAAAATTTTTCTTTTAGTTTTAGAATGTGAGTTTTTATGTCTTTCTTTACTACACTTGTAGCATTTTGAATTCATAAAGGAACTGTCATATCTGAGATGTAACCTTCCACATCTGAAACCTGGATTAAAATTCCTTTTTCTTTTTTAGTATGCCTATTGTTTTTTCTCAATTTCTTCAGTATTGCATTCAGATTTAGAATTCCAATATTTCCTGTAGTGTAAGCTTATCATTCTGTTTAAGTTTTTATAAAATTTTTGCCTGTATTTTTACATTTTTTTTTTTTACCTTGAAAAAAAAAATTAACCCTTTGAGCATTCCCAGAGTCAATTCACTTAATCTGATTCTTCCACACTTGTTGTTAACGATTCCAACATATATGACAAAATCTCAGTCTTCTTTTTTTGTCAGATTCATGCATTTCTAACAAGTATTAACCCGAGAACACTAAACATGGGTATATAGTACCCAGCACAATAGACACCATTTTAATTACAATTTAATTAAATTTTCAGTACCTGATTTTCTAAATGTTTTTCAGTTTCTATTAATGTTAACTGAAAGTACAAATTTTGAAGTGCCTGCATGTAAAATATTTCAAATAAAGATTTATATTTAATAATTTTTTGACATTTTTAAGATTAGGTATGATATACCCATGGTGAGTAGGGGTGTAACTTTAATTGATGGTTAGTGTTCCACTGTTAAATAATGAGCTTTTCTTACTAAAAGTTTTAGTCAAAATATTTACTGTTTCTTCAAAACAAGTTCCTCTTGTTTTATTTTCAGTAGTACAAAATTACACTACTTTTCATTTTCTATTCACACTAATTTTCTCAACAAAAATCTTGTTTTTTTTCTCATCTTCCTAGTCACTGCATTCACGTGAAAATTTGCTTGTATCTTTGAAATAAGCAGAAAAGATAATTCCATCATCTGAATTGTATGTAAATTTAGATATAAAATCTTCCATTATATCAAGATTGAAATGAATTGGAGAATTTTCAGTTTTCTTCCATATTATTTCCATCAACTTTTGTTGTTTCTGGAGTTCCAACAACTGCTACTGTTACTAAATTTATACCACAGAAGCCAATATTTACTCCATATTTGAAGAATATGTTTTTGTTTTTTTTTTTTACACACACCAATGAGAAAAATATTAAACCAGCATGGTTCAAATCCTCATCATCACTGGTATCAGATGAAACGAAGCAACAAGTAGATTATTTTTTCTACTTTTCAACTCAGTATGAGTTTCAATATTTTTATAACTTGCTCTTTAGCAGCTATAATAAGTCTTGCTAAAGCTACTTGTCATGAGGTCTGTTAGAAATACTCTAGACTGACTCACTTGGAGTTCTTTATTCAAGAGCTAGATGAGTTCATTTGTGTCACTGGAGGTGTGTTATCTTCACAACAGTTACTCACGGATATATTAAATAACTGTAATCATTCGATGTAAATGTTATTTTTCCATTGATCTGAATTCATTAAAATAAATAAGTAATTTCTGTTTGTCAATAAATGAGAAATCTTTCCTTTTGTTCATTTAACAAAAAATCATTTTAACCAAAAACACAAAAATTGATGGCATTTTATTTTTTTTTGGTACAAATAAGAATCAGGTTTCAAAAGGAAAATTAATTATAGGATTTAACGATTATTGTTATCCTTAAAGAATCAATTTTGTGCCTAATTATCTTTGACTTCCCAAGGAATAATAAAAACAATTGATTAAACTTGATTCCTTTAAATATCAAGTGAGAAATTTTTCTTCTCAGATTTTGATTGATAAAAAAAGAATTAGGCAAAACTTTTTTTTTTTTTCAGCAAAAAGAATCTTTACTGAAATCAACAAATTTCATATTTTCATTAAGTGGGAAAAGTTGCCAGAAATTGTTGATAATTTATTGATACCTTCTGCAATTAATAAAATCAAGTTTGTGGATTATTTTAGTCTGGTACAAGACTAAACAGAAAGAAATAGGATTATGCCAAACTTTTAAATGGAGATGATCCTACGTTTGAAACATTGGTATTTAACCAGCATTGAACAGCAATAACTGGTGGTAAATGTGCAAATATCTAATCCACTAAGGTGTCATCCAAAACAAGTTCTTAGACACCTGTCCTAATATAAATCAGCTTAAACCTCGCTGTTTTTGAGGCAAACGAAGCTGCTGTCAATTAACCACCACAGACAACCGCACCTCCCTCCCATTAGCATGAAACAGGCTTGCCTCCCAGAGAGTAAATCACTATGCCTGCTTGGCCTGACACTCTCAGCAGACCTCAAGTGGAATGACTACATCGAAACCATTGCTAAATCGGCAGCTATGAAAGTCGGCTCTCTGTGCAGGGCCCAGAAATTCTTTCCACCTGAATCTATCCTGCAATTATATAAATCCACCATCCGCCCGTGTATTGAGTACTACTGCCACATCTGGTCAGGTGCCCCTTCTATTCTCCTTGGGGTTCTTGACAAAATACAGTGAAGAATCTGTAATGTGATTGATACCGACTTGGCTGACCACCTGCAGTGTCTCTCTCACCGGCGTGATGTGGCTTCCCTGTGCCTTTTCTATAAATACTTTCATGGCTTCTGCTCTGACAAACTTAAATCACTGGTGCCCCCTAGATGTGAATTTGCACGAGATACTAGATTGGCAACTAGGTCCCACCCTTTTACAGTGAAACTGACGAAATGTAGCCGCAATTTCTACTCCAACAGCTTCTTTCCTCGCACTTCCCGCCTGTGGAATTCCCTACCGCATACTTGCTTCCCCGATGGCTACAACCTCCAGGAGTTTAAATGTAAGGTCAATAGACACCTCCTAACATACTAACTCACACCCACTCTCTCCCTATGTACATCCTAAGTCGTCTATCACCCTCCTTCTGACATTTCCTATACCCAATCTCTCTATGTAACCCCCTGCGCTATAGTGGCAGTGGAATGCCTTGCTTGGGGTGACACAAAAAAAAAAAAAAAATCTTGGATAGCTTTCAGATCTTATACCGTGTGCGATGAGTAAATTGTCGCCCTTTTATATTTTCAATTCTGTGCATGTACATTGTTTATTTTGAATTTTGTTGACTGCACAGTATAGTAGGGAAAGTTGAGTACCATCTGTGAGAAAAAGATCATAATGACACAATACACTCATCCAGAAATTTGGAAACGATATGTTGTACTACTTAGCATTCATATTGGAAGCTCTAATATGAATATTTCAGAGTGTTTGGATGTCAAGGACAGTTCAGAGGATTTGGAAAAGGGTAAGATTAGTTTAATAGTTATTTGAAGTGATCAATAGTGATGGCAATATTATGCTTCCATTAATATTCCCACGAGGCCACAAACTCAACACAGAGACCTACATCAAGTGCCTTGATGAGGTAGTGCTGCTCTGGGTCAAGAGAGTGGCTGCTAGAAGACCCTAGATCTGACAATAGGACTCTGAACTATGACACACAAGCAGGAACCCAGTCATAAGTCAGACAATTTCTACAATGAAATCACTCCTTACATCTTGTGACCTAACTCCTCAGATCATTGATCATTATGTGTGGGGTACAGTTGAGTGAGAGACCAAAATTTGTTGTAACAACAAAGATGTAATATGGAGTGCTAGAGAAAATCATTAGTGTCAAAATTGCAATATGAGCTCTGGTAAAAAATTCTAGAAAAAAACCATTAACATCAAAAAATTGCATTATAAACTTTGGTAAAAAAAGGGTTACTGGACATTAGGTTTCTTCTTCTTTTAATGTGCTATGTCCTTTCAGGATGTAGGTGATCATGGCTTTCCACATCTCCTTATCCCTTGTGGCTCTTAGCACACATTCTCCTGTTGCACCATGCAACCCTCGTTCTGTCATCCACTTGATCAGGTCCTTCAAATATGTTATCCGCTGCTTTTTCCTGTCTCTTTTTCCCTCTATTTGGCCTGTTAGTATCAGGTTTTCCAAGCCCTCCTTCCTCATTGCATGTCCCAGAAACTTTAGCTGTCTCTTCATGATGCTCAGTATTAATTTCCTTTTCGTTTCCATCCTTTCCAAAACCTCGTCATTGCTCACATGCTCGGTCCATGATATTCACAGCATCCTTCTGTAGAACCAAATTTCAGCTGCTTCAAGTTTTTCCTTCATCTTTGAAGATATTGTCTAACATTCACATATTGAAGAACCGACATCACATAGCAATCCAGTACTCTTCTCTTTGTTTCTAGTGAAATTGTCCTGATTCTTAATACTTTACTCAACTTCTGGAATGCTTCTTTCGCCATGCTAATTCACCTTCGGATCTCAGCATCGCACTTTCTGTCTTCTGTTAGAACACTTCCAGGTATTTGAATTTTTGTACCGGCTTGATTTTAGTGTCCCTCACCTGTATTTGGCATTTTGGGCTACTTTTTTTGCTGATGACCATGCATTCGGTTTTCTTGCAGTTTATTTGTAGTCCTTTCTTGTTACTCTCTTTAGCTATCTTCTGTAGGAGGTCTTGTAGTTTCTTTTCCATGTCTGCTATCAGCACTGTATCATCTGCGTACCTTATATTGTTTAAAATGTAACCTCTGATGACAAATCCTGGCATAACTTCTAGGGTTCTCAGAATAGTCTCGCTGTACAAGTTGAATAGATCTGAGGAAAAGACACATCCTTTCAATCTTTGTATAACTGCTGAATTCGTTACCTGTCCGTATGCAGACAGTTTGCTGCCAGTAGAGATTCTTGATTACTCTTAGGTCTTTCCCAAATATGTTGAGGCTGCCAAGCATCTCCATCAATTATTTGTGGTGTATTTTGTCAAGCGCATTTGCATAATCAACAAAACATAGGTACAAGTCCTTCTTCATTTGTATTGCCCTTTCAGAGAGCATCCTAATCATAAATATAGCATTCCTTGTTCCAGTGTCTTTGATGAAATTGCACTGTTCTTGTCCTATCTCTGGCCTGATTCTGCTTCTCACTTTATTCATCAGGATTTGGATGATCAGTTTTGTTATATGGCTCATTAAGCTGATGGTTCTGTGGAGTTAGCACTTGTTTGCTCCTGGCTTCTTAGGCAGTGCTATGAAGATCGACTTGTTGAGGTTATCTGGTATTACACCACTATTATAAATTTCATTTATTATTTCTGTAATTTTCTCTATGCCTATTCCGTCTGGTCCAGCTGCTTTGTTTCTTTTCAGTTTGGCTATTGCAGATTCCACTTCAGACTTTAATATTTCCGGTTCGTTCACATCTTTGTGTACTATCGATTGCTCTCTCTTGTCCTGGAAAAGATCTTTCATATTTTCTTCCCATTGTTGGAGTATTTCCTCTTTCTCCAATATGATTGTTCCATCCTTGAATTTTATACATGGTGTTGAAGAGCAGGTTTTTTGTCCTGTCAGTTCTTTTATTTCTTTATGCATGCCTGCTTTATTATGCCTGCTCAGTCTCTCTACTTCTGCACATTTGTCATTGAGCCATTCCTCTTTAGCCTGTCTGCATTTTTTCCTTATTTCCTTGTGTAGTTTCCTATATGCCATTCCATGTCTTGACATAATTTTCTGTCTCCTTTGCATCATGTTGAGAATCTCTTCCGTCATCCACTTATTTTTTCTTCTGCACCTGATTTCCTTTGGGGCAATGTTGTTTGCTGATGTCACTATCGCTTCCTTGAGTGAGTCCCATTTCAGTTGTCCTTTTCCAATTTTTTTCTTGGTTGGTTGGTTGGTTGGTTGGTTGGTTGGTTCATTTAACCAGCATATCAACCTTCATTAGGTCATTTCATACTGAAAATCATTTTGATTTGTTTTATTTAGTTTATTTGTTTAATTGTTTTTGTTTGTTCATATTTATTTATTCAAAAAAGGTTTTCTTGGTAAGATTCTTTTATTCAAAAAAGGTTTTCTTGGTAAATACTTTCATAGCATTTTGATCCCAATTTGACCTGGGAACAACAGCAATTAAGAGGTGGTTCCATGCTCCTCACAACCTCCCAATCAGAGGCCTTGCTGCCAGATGCAGTTTAAGGTCATACCCAGGACCCAATTTTTTCTTCATATTTGATTTTCACACTGTTAGTGTATACTTTCTGTAGGTTGAGGTCATTCATGAGCATGTTGTATTTCAGTTTAGGTGCTGCACTAGGCCTTTTCAATCTCTGGAGTTTCACCTTTAGTTTGCAGATGACTGGGACGTGATCACTTCCACAGTCAGCACCTGGATAAGCTTTGCTTTGAACCACTGCATTTCTGAATCTCCTGTTTATGGTTATGTAGTCTAGTTTTTATGTCGTGGGTGTTCTTGAAACCAGGTGTTAGTTATTACCTGGTCATTTGCTGTGCACCATTGGACCCATTTTTCTCCTCGTTCATTGCGGATTCCTAATCCAAAGTCGCCAGTTGTCATACTTTCCCTCTGCTTGCCTACTTTGGCATTCAAATCTCCCATGATGATTCTAATTTCTTGGTTTTTATATTGAGCCTTGGCATTGTCTAGAGTGGAGGAAAAGGCTTCTATTCTTCCTCAGTGCTTTGTGTTATAAGTCCCAAAAATTCAGTTGTTCTTGTTCTTAAGGACACATGGCTTAGTGGATATAGATGTTGGTTAGTTCCTGTGACTTGACTCAAAGAGTTGTGAGTTCAATACTAGACTACAGCAGTGGTGAAGGAGTAACTTACAAGGTTAGAGGGAGATAACTCATGACTACCAGAAGAAGAAATACCACACAAGGAATGAAGATCATTGTAATAAAGAGTTCAGTTTGAAATTCCTTGCACAGGAAGAAAGCTGGAGTGTACAACAACCAAAACATCTTACAAATGGCAACAAAGATGAGGATAATAGTTTGAATAATGTAAATACAATAAAGGTAAGAATTATGGCAGCATTCACCAACTTAAACAAGGAAACAGAGGAGATTCTGAAATTTTCTGGAGGCTGTGGTTGAATTTCATTGAATAAATTTACTCTTTAGTATTTCATGGTATTTTTATGTAATTTTTGATAATATATCTGTTAAAATGAAATGTCAGTGTTATTTTCACTTTTTTCATAATTTAGACGACAATTTATCTTTCGCACACTGAATAAGGTGATCAAGAACTTCTCGTTTGCAATAGATAAGGAAATGTAGAAAAGTTTTTATCCTGAAACAATTTAAAAAATCTGACCAAAGAACTAAACCTTTTTAGAAAGGTTTCTTGGTTGGAGCCAAAAACTGTTTAGTACTTTTAAAAGGTTGACTGTACTTTCATCTCAAACAATTGTTTCTGAAGCAATTGTTTCTAAATGTAGTTGATTTTCTTTTAAGTATTATTTTTGGCTGAGTATTCTTGGAAGAATATATATTTTTATACAGGTGGGTTTCAAAATAATTTCCCAGATATACTGGCCCAACTATCACATTTGATGTAGCCAACTATCACATTTGAAACCACACATTCAGCTTCCAGTATTGTTATTTAACATCAGTACATCTTTCTGTTTTAATTTTGTAAGTTATAAGTATTCAAGAAAACTACTTTGATTATACAATGCAAAAAGTAAAACTTAATTACCAGGACTATAATAAAATTCTCATCATTGTCCCTTTACAACAGCTACTGTTGTGGCTTATTTAGGATATTTTTCTATATATACTACTTCAGCATTTTTACGCCTGAAGAGATGAGGTACAGAAAAGAAGTTTTAAATAGTTTTTCACAATAAATCAGCACAACAGATCACTGGGTCTGTTTTATTTGTAATTCAAAGGAACTGCAGCCAAAATCTGTTTTCTATTCATACCTTTGAGCCAGGCAAAGAAAAACTTAGCAAGCTTAACCAGAATTTCAAGTCTAAATTAACATTATTATTCATACTGTGTCTTTTCAAGACATGGGCAATCATGAAAATTGCCTAGCCTTTGTAGCTCTTAGTAAGTTTTGTCTTTTCACTATTCTTCCTTGTCCCTGCTCTGCCATCCATTTAAATAAGCTTATTAAGTAGGTTATTCACTACTTTTCTCTGTCTCTTGCCTTCAATACACCCTGTGACTGTTAAATTCACCAAACACTCTTTCCTCATTATGTGCCTTAGGTATTTCAATTGTCTCGTTTTGATTCTAAATATATGCATCCTTTTTACTTGCATTTTTTTTTAAACTTCCTCATTATTTACATATTCAGTCAATGGTATTCTTAGTATCCATCTTTAGAAACACATTTCTGTTAACAGAAGTGTATTTTTCATCTGTGAGGAAATTTTTCAGCATTCAGTCACACAGAAAAAACCAATATTACATAACAGTTCAACACTCATCTTTGTTTCTAATGGAATTTTCCTGTTTCTTAAAACTTAGCTTTTTGACTTGGATTATTTCTATTTTGTTTGAATAAAATCTCAAAAGAATACTCCTTATTTTTAAAGTATTATCTTTCAAATAAAACTGTTAAATAAATACAAAGTAGAGTACAAAATACATTCTTTTTCGGTTATTACTAATTAGCTTGAATAAGATCTAAAGAGAGTATTTTATTTACAATATCTTAAATGAATACCTAGAAGGGTCCAATATATATCCTTGTTCAGTTAGCACAAATACTATGACTTGTCTTTTGTCAAAAAATCTTCAACTACATTTCTTCATCTATTTCTATAACTTATTCAAGTTCTGAGTTTATGTTGATGTTGTTAATGAGAGACTCAATACAAGGAATTTGACATTTTCAATTCAATCATGATAACCTGTCATCTCTGATTCACTCTTATTAATGACATGATGCTTTGTACATATTTTGTAGATTCTTTCAGTATGAATAACTTTGTAACAGAACAAAGCAGACAATCGGGAATAGTTATCATACACTTTCTTAGGTTGGGTGTATATATATGTATCATAATAATGCTCTTATTTCATTAATCAGAATTACAAATTTATTTTTGTTTTCTTTTCTTTTTTAGCAATAAACCATAAAGTGTACAGAAGCCCAGAAAAAAAAATTATGGATTTTCATCTTTTTTTCCTATCCATAATCCCATAAGAATGGACTGCTCATGTTATTAGAATAAGTGACCATCAATTACCAAAAGTTCTCATATATGATCAGCTACACAGCAATGAAAGAAACATCAACATACCATGGTTCAGATACAAAGAAGCTGAATAGCAATTTCAAAGCTATCAGTGTATCACATAAGACCTTTGAACAGATGAGCTCAGATTGAAAAGAGTGGAAAGTATGCTGGCATTAAAGTATATGAACTTAGATGCCTCCAAAATGTATAGGGAGGCAGAGACTAAAAAATCTGCATTGAAACTTGCGACTTTCTTTCAATCCACTATCTTAAATTCAATGTGGACTTGTCTGTCTCTTGCAGTACTGAAATGTCTTATTTGACAAACATCTATTGACTAACCTTTAAGCTCATACATTGAAACCAATGGATGAGTCCATTATTATACTGTATGATAATAAATTTAATAATGTAATATGAAAAATAAATACAAGGAGTGTTATCTCATCAAATAGGCTATTTTTTTTTTAATAATCGTTTCACCCCGAGCAAGGCATTTCACTGCCCCTATTGCGCAGGGGGTTACATAGAGGGGAAAGTGGTGAGAAAGGATGGTTAGATATAGGAAATATCAGAAGGAGGGTGATAGACGGGTAAAGATACCGAGAATGAGGGTTGGGTAGATGGTGAGAGTGTTGGGAGAATAGATGCAAGTTAGTGTGATAGAAGGTAAGGTGAAAAAGGGCAAAAATAAAAAATCTGATCACTTCACTTACAGATAAAGCTTTCCAGTTTCTGTTCAAAATTTCCATCTTCTTATTGAGGTCCGTTTTCATTCGGTCAACAATCTCTGTGATCAGCATCCTACTTTTAAGATTGATGTCGCTGCAACAGTTTTGGGTTAACCGGTTAAGAGTGGTAAGTACCTGCTGCCGAATTTCCTCCGATTCATGGGCAGTGGACATGGCATTGGCCACTTTTTCCCATTCAAGCTCATGTTCCAGATTCTTTAGGTAGGCTGTCACATGTTCAATATTATTTAAAGTAATACACAACTGGAAACAAAAAAAGACAAATTTATTTCAATCATTCATTTTTTAATCCATTTACTTCATCTTATTTTTTTTTTTGTTACAGTGTCTTACATTAACATAACCAAATGCTGTTAAAATGTATTGTTTTGACAATAATAAAATTTTTAAATTCTGTCAAGTGATAATCTATTAAATACAAACTATATTTACTGATCATAAATGGAAAAGATTGTTAGAATTCATTGACATACCCCTCACCCAGTATTTTAAGAAGAATTTTGAATTTTTTGGTTGATTTTTGTAAGTAGGGATGTCCATACATAACATTATCAGAAAATAAAAGCAGTAACAGTAGTAAATTTAAAATTTATTACTAAGTTTCTAACATTTCCTCAACAAGTGTCTTTATAAGTACCTAAAATTCAATAAAATATTAGAATTCTTAACCTATTTTAAATTTTTAAGATTGAAAAAATTAGTATATGCTGCATTCATCATGTAATATTATTACAATTATCTCCTTACATAAATTTTCTAAACATCAAACTGTCATTAAATCTGTCAACACCACTTAAAATCACCAACATCTGTGTTAAAAATAAAGATAAGCAATATATGTTTCAATTCAGATTAATTAAACTTTAAATCAGATTTTTTCAAATAAATTTTCAGAAAAGTATTTACTTTTTAAATATTTGATAAAAAGAATCATGTTAACAAATTTGTCTACAAAGATGATTTATAAATTTTAATGTGTTCAGAAACAAATTTCAGTTTTTTGCTTACTGGGAATACTAAGTTTAATCTATTAACTTGAAATAAAAACTTCAAGAAAAACAATATTTTAAAATATATTTTAAAGATTAGTTATCACTATTTTTTAAGGTATCGATGGATGTGCCATGTGGTGTAATGGATATTGGCTCTGAATGAGAAATTGGAGAGCCAAGTTCAAATCCCAGTGAAATTCATTTCCTTCGCTTATGCACAAATACCCTTGGGAAAAGTTATTAATCCATCTTTTCTCCCTCCATCTATGGGTTGTATAGCAGGAAAGATTGGGTTCTATAGCCCTGATTGGCAACCAGTCTAGCAAAGAAAGTAATGGCAATCTACTGTGGAAAAATCTTCTGCCTAGTCAGTCATGTTGCAAAAGAGATATGATCACCTAAGCTTGTAATCATATACAGTAATTAACTGACTGATATATATATGTATGTTATTCCCAAACAAAAATGAATTACTGAATGAAAGAACAGAAATTATGACTAAAGCAACCATACCTTAAAATATCTATTAAATTCATACAATCACGGATGAAAACATTATATTTTGTTCTGATTTTGAAAATTGCACATTCAAAAATTCCGTTATGTGAGCATTCAAAATAATCCTCATTACGTTAGCGTTCTTAAAAAAAAACAAAAAAAAAACAGTAAAATCAGTTATTGCAAATCACCTGAAGAAACCTTGGTCATGTAATAACTTGTTTACAAATGAAAAAAATATATATCATGTGAAGAAGTTTGTCACTTAGTTGAGCAGTTTTATTTCAATTATACCAACTTTGAGGTTTTGTGAAAGCATTATTGTGATATCTTCATTCTTCAGGGTTTTTGTTTTTTCTGCTGTTTACAATAATGCCTTCACAAAACTTCAATGAATTTAAATAAAAGATTATGTACAAACAGGATCTTTTATGAAATAAGACACTAAATACATTAATTGTTCACCATAATGAGTTTGACCAAAACTTCAGTTTAAAAAAATGCTATTCTAGTTAAAGGAGAAAGTTATTTATTAAAAGCTTTGGTAGCCAGATCAAACACAGTAAATTTATTTCCTGGTTCTTACAAGATTTCACCTTTATGGGTACTGGTTTTCTCTTTTCCAATCTTTTCACTCCTTTTCATTTTTTTTTTTCAATTGGAGTAGATAGACTAAACTATCGCCCGGTTCACACTCCACCCACGTCTATTGAACAGGTGAAGAGGCTCATCCCTTGTTTCCTGCTTAGGATGTGGTTTCTGGTTTTCTCTTTTCCAATCTTTTTACTCTTACGTAGCCCCCTGCGCATCAGTGGTGTTATCGCCTTGCTCAGGGTGATATGATTAAAAAAAATAAATAAATAATTAAATAAAAATAAAAACATAAAGAATATTTGTGTGAAATTTGGTGAGAATTGGATAAAAATTGTGGATTCGTATAAAGGACAGACAGACAGATAAACAGACACACACACAAACATCTTGCCTTTATATATATATATATATATATATATATATATATAATTGATTTTCTGCACTATTGTAAGAACTGCAACCTTGAAACTTCTGAATATTGTTTCTTATGTCTTTGTCTATGAGTGTATCAAATTTGATTCAAATCAGACTACTCCTTCTATAACCTGATTTTTTCGATTTTTGTATTTATCGGGGGTACCTCAACACAAAACCTGGCTAAGAACACTCACAGACACTTATAGTACAACTGTGTAAGTTTTCAAGAAAATCAGTTCAGCCGTTTCAGAGTCTATAGGTAACGGACACACACAGAGAGAGACAAAGTTCCATTTATAAATAAGTTTAGATGTGTGTGTTTGTGTATGTCAGATTAAGCTAAGCTGAGTAACTAGTTAGCTCCCAACTGAGTAATAGTTATCCAAATCATCACCATTAATACTGTAAGAAGTTCCATCCATGCTGTGTGACCAGCTATGCTATTATGATGGCTGTCCTTTTGTTTCCATGCATGCTCATCTGCTATGATGGCTAGCTAATCTCTGTTGCAGGTGCCTGATCTAGCATATTTGTGTTTCTTCAGCACTCACAAAACCAACCCATGCTTGTAACTATGCTGAACAGACTGTAATCATATTCCAGAAGAAAGCACATCATTTGGATAATAGTTATCACAATCATAATCCATTAGGGTCATTGTGATTCCACAGCCACTTCAGCTATTACAAAAGTTGTGTATGTAGAGCATGATGACATATCTCTCTTCAGGCTGGTTTTGAATACAAAACTGACCTTCTCTCAGAACATTTACCCTAACAAGTGTGAAGAGTCAAGTTTGCCCTATTATTTAAGATTTGAATTCAGAATCTTAGTCTCAATCACTTGTGACAACTGTCAATGAGTTCTGTCAACCCGTACTATTATTTTCAATGGTGCTATACACTGGGATTCTCTCACCAGACCAATATTCCAATAGTCATTTCCTGAGTGAATGCTAATACTGTAACCTATTAACATAAACTTCATGAAAAAGGGAGATAATCATGTAAAGCATTTTAAACAGAATGAAAAAGAAATAGGTAGAGCATGCTAACTCAGCAGTAGAGAAGAACAGACCTGCTTATTTCCCTGTAGATTTCTCTTACCTGATCAGTAATGTCAAAATGGTTCTCCTGTTCATCATAATAACCATTATTCTTCAGAGTCATGTGAATCTTGTCAGCATACAACTTTACGCAATCACAGATGAACTGCCAATAATACAAATAATACAGAGCTAATACAAAACAAATAAAATCAACTAAAAAAGAAATCATCAAATTTTCAAGAGTTTCAAAGAACATTCTAGAAATTGTTTTTCTAAATATGTTGTTCAGTGCTAAGTTTGAATATTGTAATTATTTTTACTGACCATCCATCATATAATTATCACAATCAAAATCTATTAGGGTCATTGGGGTACCACATGCACTTTGGTTATTGCAAAAGTCTTGTATCTACAAGATAACCTGATAGGGCCAGGCAAGTTTTGCATGAAGATTTATCTTAGATAAGGTAAACAGTTCAGTCTGCTATTGTTTTAAAAAATTTAAATTCAGTTTTCCTTCTCAACTGGCTACTACACAAGAATAATCATAATTCTCTGCTATTTAACCCATAGCTGGAGGAAGATGGATTCATGCCTTTTTCAAGAGACATGAAACAGAATTGCCCAGAATTTGAACTCAACATTACAGCCTGAAAATTGAAATTGGTAAGTATCTCATTACCAACACATAATATTATACAAGCCAAAATATTAGTGTATAAGGATAGAGAGCCTTTAACCTAGTGAGAGACTAAATGTGCTCTCTCAAATAAGCCAGTCAATACAAAGATCACACTTTGGTGAAGATGTTTTTTAACATATATAGAAACTAAAACAAAAATTTTTTCCTTGAACGAGAGGAGAGTGGTAATAACGTTTCTAGGCTCATTATTAATAATCATAATAATACTGAGATTTGAGTAAAGTTAGAAGATCAAGGAGACATTAGTGGGTATAGATATTGCTTACAGTTTGTGTCTAAAATCTCTGGGACTGATTGAATGGAAGAAGGTAGTCCACAATATAGCAAAAGGCTTTATCAAGTCTAAATCTAGAGCTACTATTTTTCAGACTGAATTCATTTTGCATCAGCTGAGTGTAACTTAATTTCTTTCACCCTCACACAAAATACCCCTAAATCAACATACAAAAAGCCATCAGATGTAGATGAAAATACTTACTAAATGTGCAGGCATACACACAAATACACATTATTCAAATGCCACATAGACAGACTAGAATTATGATACACATAAACACCTTCGTTACACACACAATCACTGACCAAACAGATACTAATGAGCTCTGATTAATCAATGCAAGAAATACTTGAAATTTCTTTTATCTTTATTTTTTTTATGTATAATTTAATAAAAATAAAACATGTCACATGTATAAATGTTTTCTATTTGTTTTATTCTATCATTTTGTGAGATTCTAATCCATATATATATATATATGCACCTGATGATCGTATAATGGATGAAACTTCGAGCCATGCCATAGACAGAGGATAATATGTAGATTTATTAATATATATATATATATATATATATAATACAGCTCTGTTCAAACATTGAGCACTGTTTTATTAGCACTAAAATAATAATACTACACATATATGTACCATCATACATATATTTACGTCACTATATATATTTTTAAATTCTTGCAATTGTATGCCCACATCTCTCCAACAAAGAACAAGAAGAATTACCAAATTTACATTGGTATTTCTACTGGTATATTTAAACAGTTGTCTTGGCCGCCATTATAATATTATATTCGTCCTTGGTTAGGTCCGAGTAGTGTGTGGCAAATTCCAGTGCTAAGCTGAAGAGGTCCTTAGATATTGATGGGTAGTAATCCACTATGTCAAATTAGATCAAAGAACAGTTGTTTTTTTGTTGTTGTTTTTTCGACAAGATAGATACAACCAGCAAAAATATCACGGAAAAACTAAAAATTAGTGAAAAAATTAGTAAACTCTGCACAAAAGAAGCATACATTACATTAAAAGATCATAAACCAGATTTCCAAACAAATTTGCCTACGAGAATAATAAACCCGACAAGACCAGAAATTGGTAAAATTAGCAAAAAGAACCTCGAACGGATAAATGAACAAATAAAACAGAAACATGGATTACTCCAGCGGTCAAACACAACTGACGTCATAAATTGGTTTAACAACATCAAAAAAAACAAAAAAAACAACTGTTCTTTGATCCAATTTGACATAGTGGATTACTACCCATCAATATCTAAGGACCTCTTTAGCTTAGCACTGGAATTTGCCACACACTACTCGGACCTAACCAAGGACAAATATAATATTATAATGGCGGCCAAGACAACTGTTCTTATCCATAACCAAGAACAATGGATAAAAAATAACTCTGTAAACCAATTTGACATTACAATGGGTACGCTGGACTCTGCAGAGTTCTCCGATCTCATCGGCTTATTTACACTATATAATCTCACTGCACACCAAGACATAAACACACAAGACATAGGGCTATACAGAGACGACAGTCTCATGATAGTACAAAACTCCACACACTTTAAAACAGACAAAATAAGAAAACTTATCCACAGAGAATTTAAAGGTAATAGTTAACACAAATTTAAAAGCAGTAAACTTCCTCGATGTAACACTAGATTTAGTTAACAATAATTACCAACCATACATAAAACCCAACAAATACCCACTATACATCCACCCAAAGTCAAACCACCCCCTAGTATAATCAAACATATACCCTCCTCCATAGAATATAGAATTAGTCAAAACTCGTCCAGCGAAGAAATATTTAACAAACACAAAAGTCTCTACAACAAGTCCCTAAAATAAAGCGGCTACAAAAACCAAGACATCCAATACATAACAAACGATAACCATAACAAGAAAAATAGAAATAGAAAAATCATTTGGTACACACCTCCTTTCAACCAAATGATAAACACCAAGCTAGGACGAAAGTTCTTGAACTTAATCAAAAAACATTTCCCCACAAATAACCCTCTTAGTAAAATCTTCAACAAAAATACACTTAAACTAAGCTACAGTTGCACTAACAACCTAGAAAAAATCATAACAAACCATAACAAATATATCCTAAATCAACACGCAGATCAGAATAAAACTGACTACCAAAATACAATAAAAGACAACAATGAAAACATGTGCAATTGTAGAAACCCTAGCAACTGCCCACTACAAAATAAATGTAAAATAAACTCAATAATCTATCAATGCAACATAACATCAATTGAAAATCCAACTATAAATAAAGTGTATATCGGATCAACTAAGAACGCTTTTAAGCAGCGCTGGTACATGCACTTAACTTTATTCAAAAACAACTTATACCGAAACCAAACATCCCTTTCTGCAGACTTTTGGAAGCTAAAGGATTCAAAACAGAAACCCAAAGTAAAATGGAAATCCTAGATAAAACGAGAACTTGCAACTCACTTGATGACATCTACCCTTTATGTTTAAGTGAAAAGCTACACATTCTAAAGTACCCCAACAGTAGCGAACTATTAAACCATAGAGACGAATTAGCAGTATTATGCAAACATCGCAAATATTTCTTGTTAAAATTTAAATAAACAAAAAAGCACCCCACCCACATAACCCCCCACAAAAAATGCAATAAATACACATAACCAACCCTATTAATAAATAGAACAAAAAAGTAAAAATAAAAGACAACAAACCCCACTCCACACCAACAATAAGTCCAGCTGCCTGTAAATGGTAGAAAAATAAAAGAAAATATTGACACTGCAAAAAACAAAAACCATATATCCCAGTACAAAATAACCAAAACTAAATGATAAAGTAACCAGCCCAAAACAAAACAACACATACCCTCCCCTAAACAAAATAGCAGCACCTCAAAAACCATAAAAGAATCGACTAGACCATCCAAAAATCACACACCACCCATATCATTAACAACGATGCCGCCACGACTACATCCAGACAAGATAAATAGGGAAACCTGTCCTGAATTAAGCCACCTCCCCCCAGACACCTAACTCTAAGACTTAAATAAGGTCAACAGAATCCAAATGAGCTCCCAACCCCACTTTCACCTAAAAACAGCATATTCACCACAAATAAACAGTTTTTTTCACCAGATAATTTTCATTCCAACTTCTTCACCAGATGGGAGGCAACCAAAAAACAAGGTTAGCTTCGAAATGCAAAAATTTTTGTGTAGTGATACTATGAATTTATAAACCATTGTAACAACTATTATAATATAATGCTCTACATTTGTATCGAGCACTCTTTATAAAAAAAGTAAATGCAGGAACAGCAGGTTAAAAAACCTACGAGCTCAACAACTTTGTTACAATATATATATATATATATATACACACACACACACACACAAATGCACAAAATATATGCGTACCTATGTATATAAGCACATGCTTACCCATATACATGCACCCATGTCCCTCAAAATTCCCTTTTATTTTACATCCATATATACATGCATACTTTAGTGCATACCTGCTACACACGTGTATATATATATATATATATATATATATATATATATATATATATATATACACACACACACACACATACACAAATACACTCTTATGCATACACATATATATATATATATATATATATACATTTATAGAAAAGAAATGGGTTAATAAGTAATAAATCATGACCTAGAAAGTGAAGGCTTAAGGTTATAATAAATTTAATACATCAATCTCTAAGAATCAGGGACCATTTTTGCATGCTACAATTGTAATGGAAATTATTTCAAAACACTTGTTGGTTTCAAAATTGTCTTGAAATGTATCCATTGTTTTTATGGTCATTCCCTCAAATTGCTTTAATTGTATACTGTTTTTTATTAATTTAGGTCATCCTAATTTTATCCAGAAATTTTTTGGTATCAACATAACTTCACTGCCTGTATCAACTTGCATTTTTAAATACTTGGCCATTTATTCTTTTTTTTTCCTCTTTCTTGAATATTCATTATATATATTCCAGCTTCTTCAGAGGGGGCCTAAACAGTTTTTACTTTTTTCTTTTCATATTTGCATACATTCTGAAAATGATTTCATTTTTTGCAATTTGAGCATACTTTTCCTAGAGATGGACATTTGTACTTGTCTTTTTTGTGATTTTTTCTACAATATCTACATTTAATTATAGATACAGTTGTGCTTGTCATGTATATCTAGAATTCTTATTTTGGTTGATTAAATTCTCTAATCAACTAATTCTTGCAAAAACCCAATACTAGCTTCTCATTCTGCTACTCTGTAAACATTCTAGTATTTTTCATTGGTGGTTTTGGTCTAGTAAGCCTTCAATTAACAAAATAAAAAATTAATTCATCTTCTTTTGTCATTTCCTGAGCTCCCAATTTTTCAAATTCACAATACTTGGCTCATTCTTTTAGTCTATGTAAGTATTGTGTAATGGATCATTTGATGTTTGCTTTGTTTCTAAAAACTTGGTTCTTTCAGTGATTACTATTCTTTTTTTGGTTTTATGTTTTTTTTTAATTTTCATGATTTCTTCAAATGTCATTTCTTCTAATTTGCTTGGCTAACAGATTGTTAAAATTTTCTTTACAGCTTTGCATCAAACAAGCAAGAAACAAATCTCATTTTCTCCTCTGCCAGTCTTCGTGTCTTAATTTTTTTTATTCTTGTATATGCAACAAAGTTCTCATCCATGTTTCTACATCATCTAGGTTTTCCAGCAAATTTAAGAATCCTATCAGCAATGTCATTGTTATATTTTGCATTTCTTTGTGTGTAGTAGTAGTAGTAGTTGTAGCACAGCTCTCCATGTCCTTTGTGACAACAGGGTTTTTTTGTTTTTTGCTTTTCCATTTATTCTCTATTTATACTTGCCTATCAATTTTCATGTCTACGGCTATATCATGTTGAATACACTGGTTCCTGTCCGATCACCGAAGTTAAGCAACATCGAGCCTGGTCAGTACTTAAATGGGTGACCATTTGGGAATACCAGGTGCTGTAAACATAAGGACCAAGAATGGTCCAGCGGTCCTCTAGGCTTGGAGGTTGAGTACAGGGCTAACAACCCTGCCCCGTAAAAAAACAGTTTGTTACAGAAACAGCAACAAAAAGTTGCTGCCCTATGCACCATCTGGGTGTGATGGATAAATAATGATGATGATTAATTTGCATACAATACTATTGATACTTTATTTAAAATGAAATTCATTTCATCTCTTTGAGTTGATAAAGTCCATCAGAGAATAAAACAAGTAGAGGATAAAGATGTAGTTTTCTTCTTGTTGTCTTTATATCGTTCTTTTCCTTAGATTATAACTGAGTATATTTGTGTGTGTGTGTGTAGGTTATATTGATAGGTGAAAGTGCTTTATATCAAGGATAGAGCATATTTAAACACCAAAATATAAAAGTGGACACTGTGGTTATTGCCAAATGTGTTAAGGTCTGCTTAAGACCTGAATATCTCGTTTGTTAATTGAACTTAATTTTTATCACCCATAAACAATGTTTGCAAATACACTAAGAGACAAAAAGAAGCCAATGGGTTTGAAACTGTGTTGTGAATGTGTAACAAAATCAAACTGAGAAACAACATTATAAATGAGTTTGGTTGGCTTGCTGAAAGAAATGAGCGTGCTTACCCGCTAATAAACTGTTGTGAAACAAGGAAACTCATCATTCTGGCAGCTGTTTGTTTTGTAATATCGAAGTCTAGTTATTTCTTGAGAGGGGATGAGTTGGGAAAGATAAAAGAGGAAAAGAGAAGCTACCTGTGAGTAAAATTCTCAGTGCACTGTTGACAGCAAACATTGATAGTACTGAGCAATTTTACAGGAACAGTGTTTGGGCTGAAAACGTACCCTGTGAAAGTTAGGACCTGCGTTTGTATCTACAACAAACTGAAAATATGTGAAGTACATGACAAATGAGAAGAAATTATTTTCATAGAAAAAAATGATCAATTTTAAAAGTCAGCATGATGATGACTTTCAGTTTTCCAACACTTGCCAAACTATTTGATTATGTGTCAGACAAAGCCCAGGTTGGTAAATATATGTTGCAGTCTATGCAACAAAAAATGAATGTGGGTAGGACACATAACAAGAAGTTTAGTTGGGTGGATTTTATAACATATCAAACCTTGTTGGATTATTTAATGTCAAAACCTGGTTTGTTTTGACATCTGAGTCAACGAGTAAAACATATTACCCATATTAGTTGGATTTATACTCAAATTTGCAAGCATCCACCCAGTGTGTGCCGCTATTTGGTGAAGTTAGTTCTCTGCAGGAGATTTACTCTGCAAATTCTATGCTCTACCAACAAGGCAAATACCAAGGTATAAAGGATAACAGATGGAGCAAAAGGTTGACTGAATAATGGCCAGTGAATAGCAAAAAGATAAAAGGAAGAAATAGAAGTGTTTTGTGGTAAGACATAATAAAAAGAACACAATTATGGTAATTAAGGAAGGATTTTGGAAAAGCTTTTCTACAACTGCGGAATGAAAATATGCAATATACATGGACACTTGAAGCAATTTGAGGCAATTGCTGTCAGTACAGAAAACATAAGCCATGTTTGAATTTTGAAAGAGATTGTTTATACTCATTTTGCACTTATGCCTTTACACACCTATCTCCATTAATTTTAATAGCATGCTAATAGTTTTTTCAAACAATATCTGACAATGGAACAAATTACATATATAATTGATTTCTGTAAACATTTTCATGACAATTGTTCTAATGAGTTTTCCTCCTTGGTACATCGTTAGATGTAGTATGATGCCAGAAACTAGATCTCATCATTTTGCTGTTGTAATAACTGGATGTAACCGTAATTTATATTTTAATTGTTTATTTTTTAAAACTTCTCACCTGTGTAACCCTCTTCTGGTTTCTTGCTTTACTGTTACCTATGATCTGTCTTCCTGAAGGCTGTTCTTCTATTGTCACTAACATTTTCTCATTTTCTTTCACTCTTGATGCAGTATAATTGTTGTCAAAATTATCACTATATCCAGTATATTATGGAAACATTAAAATTAATGGAGATGGGAGCATTTTTTTCTCTATTAGTTTATATACTCCATTATACTACAATTACTTTTGTGATGATCTGTGATATTATATATAGTCCTCCTAGTCTTAGGTGTATTTTTTTACAATTAGTACACTCTCAATATATATATATATATATATATATATATATATTAATGTATATTTGGGGAGTAACCTTTCTTTTAAGAATGTTTCATTTAAAACGACTGACAAGAAAGATTTTATTAATTTTTTTATTTAATTTTTCAAGTATTTTTACATGTTATCTTTTTGCTAGAATTAAGTAATGTAAAATGTTCTGAAATTATTTTCTAAGCGCTTTCAGTTACTCAAGTGGAAACTAAGGTCAATACCAAGTGGCAACAATGTTTCATGCTTGACCATCATCATAACAAAAGTTATTACTTAATTTCAATGTTACCATATATGGCAATAAAACCAAGATTGGGACTTTGTTATTCTATATTATAATAAATTCTAATTAATGCAAAACTTTCAGGGTGGCTTGAAGATTACATTCATGCTTGAAACAGACAACCACTACTCTGTGTTAACCTTATATTTACATGCCTTATCAGAGATATTGAGCAATTAATTTTACCCATACATACAGCATACCTTAAAACTATATTTTCACAGACACACACACACATATATATATATATATATATATATATATAGGTATTTCCAAAAATCATTAAAAAAGGAAATGTATGATGAAAAAAATGCACAAATGTAATAAACTAAAATTTTATCATTAAAATCATTGTTATTAAGATGAAAAATTAAAGGATTTCTTTAGGCAAAATATTTTTTCATTCTTTTTAGAACTTTTCTTAAAAAATTTTTGTTTTTCTTATGTTCACATAGAGCAATAAACTTTGTATTGTAAATTTGAGCTTCTTTTTGTAGTGAAAAGCATTGATTTGAAAATTCTTGCAAAAATCAGATAATCGTTAGATTATAAAGAAACTTTCCAGACTTATTCACAAATGTATTAAATCATTTTTAACATACATTTTTTTTTTAAATCTTGGGAAAAAATATTTTCTTTATATATATTACTTCTCACCACTAATTTGTTTTATGAAATTTTAAGAAATCCTTTTCTTGCTTAACTTAATGTTTATATTAGTTATAATGATGAGTTCCCAGAGAATTTAAATCATTTTTTTAATTAAACAGGAAAACTGTTCTGAATCATAAAATAAAATTTTAAAAAAAGCATTAAAAATAATACATTTAATCAGAAAGGCTTTTAACTGCATTTATGAATAAAATATATTATTGTCACTATTGTCTTAAGAAAAAAACATTTTGATACATAATGAATTTTTACAGTAATTATTTTCATTTATTTTAAATTTTAATTAGAGAAATTTATAAAATTTAATCATTTAAAATTCTGTATTAGTTTGTAGTAATCAAGTGATATTGTTATTAAATAAAACTATATTTACTAATCATCAAAACTTACTACTTTTTAATGATCCCCATTATTTTAAGAATTTTGACTTTTTTTGTGTGCACAAATATAGATGCACATACATGATACTATCAGGAAATAAGAGCAGTAACTATAGTAAATTTAAAATTTATTGATAATTTTCTGAGATTTCTTCAACAATCATCTTCATAAGTAGGACTCTAAAGCAAAGTATGTGCAATTCAATAATATAATAGAATACTTAAAATATTTTACATTTTTAAGATTACTTGGTAGTTAAAAAATTCTACACAAAAGGTATTTACATTGTATTTATTATGTAATTTTATTTCAGTTATATGCTCCTTATATTAATATCAATGAATGCGTCAACACTTCATAAAAGTAACAACCTCTGTGTTAAAAAATACTTTTCTGAAATATTTTAAGCTAAAAGTAAGTAATACTTGTATTTGTTTCAATTCAGATTAACTAAATTTTAATTCAGCTAATTTATCACAAATAACATTTCAGAAAAGTATATCTTATTCTAAATAGCTTTTTAATAAAGAGAATTATTTTATGTTAACAAATTTCTCAATATGGATGATTTTATAAATTTTATGGATAATCAGAAACAAAATATAATTTCAATCAATTTAAATTCAGTTTGAAATACAGCGAGTGGTAAGCTTACGGGAAATATTAAATGTAATCTTCTACTTTGAAATTAAAATAAATAATAGATTCAAAAAAGATTATTCATTTTTAAAATGAATTTTAAACCTTAGGTATCTACACACACCTAGTGTGCAATGAGTACTGGAGTTAATAAAACAGTATATACTCTATTATTTTATATCATGTGTTAATAATAAATACATATTTGTTCTTCATTGTTTTGTCTAACTCTAGTTTCACCAGATGTGGAACAAATATATATTATATATATTAGGTGTATTTGGTCAGTAATTTTAATTTATGTAAGTTTGGTTAAAAACCTACAGAAGTTCTTTGCTTAAATATGTCTTAATTTAAATCTTCTATGGTTTGAAGCATTTTTCTTGTTTCCAGGGTGAATTTGAACAATTTATTCAGGTATAGTGAATATTGTGTTAATCAAATACAGTGGAACCTTGGTTCACAAATTTTCATTCATTCAGGAAGGCCTTTTGTGAACTGGAAATGTTTTCTCCATAGGAATCAATGTAAAATTGATTGATCCATTCCTGGGCCTAAGGTGATTTCTTATTTCAACTTTGTAACGGTACTTTGTCCTTCCACAAATCCTATGAAAACCATTAAATCTAACACAAAAAAAAGATAAACACAATACTAAACCAAGAAAATCTAGACAAAAACTTATTTTTACTGTACATGTACGAGGAGACTTGATGGCATAAGTGGAAGGTGGTAGAGAAGGGGATAAATGTTATTGTTTGTTATTTTTGTAATATATTACTCATATCTGGATCATCAGTTGGTTCATCCCAAATTGTTTTTATAGAAATATTAACTTGCATATTATAATACTAATATTTGTGCGTAAGTGAATGCAATGAATTCAACAAATTCAAATTCCAGTTGAATTCATTGCATTCACTTACACACAAATACCCTTGGGAAAGGTATTAATCTGTCTCTTTCCTCCAGCTTTGGGTTAAATAACAGGACAGATTGGGTTCTATAGCCTTGGTCGGTAGCCAGTCTATCGCAGAAAGCAATGGCAACCTACTGTGGGACAATCTTCTGTCCAGTCAGTCATGTCTCTTTCGAGACATGATCGCCCAAAGCGTGTATCACGCATAGCACAACTGACTGTATAATATATGGTAAATTTATGAAAATGTGAAAAAAATTTATGTGACACATTTCATCCTCTCAGACTTAATGAGACTAAAGTGATATTTATGTTGATGTGATTACACATGAAAGAAAGGAGATGGTGAAATTTAAAATTTACATTTATAATTCTTTTTTCCTTTTTAAGATATCTTTTAGTTATATAGTCTTGCTGATTACATATAGTTTCTCTTTGTTTATGTTTTGATCATTTTTGTTATTAAGTATCCCACATTGTGATAATAGAAGGTCTGCTAACAAACGTGAAATATTCTAACCTACACATTTTTGTCTTAGTAAATTGCTTTCTCTTTTAATTAAAGTAGCTCTTTTTTTATAGCCAGATTCATTATGGTGGGCAACCAATGCATTCAGTGTGGTGTTTTGTAAAACAAAAACAAACTAGACGAAATCAGCTCAATTATATATATATATATATAGAATGTAAAGTGTTCTCTCTCTTTTATTTGAATATGTGTAATCACATCAATGTAAACATCACTTTAGTCCGATGATGTCATAAAGGATGAAATGCATCATGCAAGAACTTTTCCTACTTTGTCATAGATTTTCCTAAAATTTTTTTAATGTATAAAAATTTATATATATTGTTTTATATATATATATATATATATATATATATATATATATATATAAAAGTTTTTGGTCATAATTAAATTAGTCCAGTACTTAGTTGTATTAAATAATGTTCAATGCATTTATGTTGCAGAGCTTCTGAATATTTTTCATTTTGAAATGAGTCATTTCCGCAACCTAGGTTTCAACATTTGGGTATCTTCAGGCAACTTATGATGACTGATTTTTCAACATTTATCAAACATACAACAGTGATTTTTATGAACACACAACTGGAATTTTTAATTAACTGAAAATTTTCAAAATTATGGAGGAGTTACTTAAAGGTCTTAAACACTTTCATCCAGGCTTGTATGATTCTAAGATGTATCTATAGGTGTGATGACATCTTAATATAGCACAAAGTAAGAAAAAAAGCCATACAAACCTAGATAAAACTGTTTTAAAACTTTTAAGTAGTCAGTCAAGTGCCATATGTGATACATGCTTTTGGGAGATCATGTCTTGAAAGAGACATGACTGACTGGGCAGAAGATTATCCTACAGTAGGTTGCCATTGCTTTTTACAGTAGACTAGTTACCAACCAAGGCTATAGAACCCAATGTCCTATTATTTAACTCGTAACTGGAGGGAAGAGATGGATTAATACCTTTTCCAAGGGTAGTTGTGCATAAGTGAATGCAAGGAATGCAACTGAAATTAAAACTCAGCTCCCCAATTTGTTATTCTGAGTCAATACCCACTGCACCACAACACACATTGCTAACTCTTCCCTAATTTTGAAAATTTTCAGTTGTTTAAAGATTCCAGTCATGCATTCATAAAAAATTCCCTGTTGTATTTTTGAAAATATTGGAAAATCAGTTATTATAAATTGCCTGAAGATACCAAATGGCTGAAACTTAGGTTGCAGAAATAACTCATTTCCAAATGACATATATATGTCATGTAGTAATAATTAGGCAGACAATAATGAATTTTAATAAATGTGACAATCTTTACATGAAAAATATTTCTGGGTCCTATATGTATATTTAAAAACTTCATAAAATATGACTTTGTTATTTCTACATATCAGAATGATTTATTGAAATATCTTATAAAATCAACTCACATCAGTGATTTTGGTAACTCCCATCACAGCCGTATCTGGATCAGCAAAATCAATCTCTCTCCATTCCATGGTAATCTGAAAAATATATGAAACATTACTGACTTTATAATGTTCATTATCATAATGAAGGTTGTTTTGAACAGGCAAGCTTCCAGATCCTTTCCTATGAGTGCGGGTGTCCTTCAAGGCTCTTCTTAGGTCCTACACTTTTTCTGATCTTCATCAATGATTTTCCTCATGTAATCAGTTCCTAAGTAGGCATCTATGCAAAAAACATTATCATTTACTCCCATCTTAATAGTAAATCTGCTAAGGCTGACAAAAGATCTTTAATCTGTGTTGGAATATAGTAGTAAATGGCTTGTAAATTTTAATGCTTCCAAAATAAAGCCTCTCTCCTTTAACCAACATAGAGAAACCTACTTTCCATCAGTTAGTCTCCTAGAAAGCGACACACTGCATCTACTTGACCTCACTCTCTCAACTGAGCTCAAGTGGAATGACTACATTGAATCTATAGCAGTATCTGCTGCTAGGACGGTCGGGTCACTCTGTCAGGCCAGGAAGTTTTTTTCACCAAAATCCATCTTGCACTTTTATAAATCTATTATTCGTCTGTGCATGGAATACTGTTGCCATATCTGGTTAGGTACTCTTCCCAACAAAATTCAAAGGAGGATCTGCAATGTAGCTGCTCCTGACTTAGCAGCTCACCTTCAGTTACTTTCTCACCGATGGAATGTGGCTTCCCTCTGTCTTTTCTACAAATTTCTACATGGCTTCTGCACTGATGAGATTCTTTTCCTGGTGCCCCAGCCATTATAAATTTATGCATGCTACTAGATTGGCATCTAGGTCCCACTCTTTTACTATCAAAATAGTCAAATGTAACGTTCACTCTACCAGTTTCTTTTTTCACACTTCTCATCTCTGGAACTCCCTTCCATATACTTGCTTCCTTGATAGCTACAATCTCCAAAAGTTTAAATGAAGCATCAATTGCCATCTTCTACCACCCATCTTTTCTTCAGCATTCTCTGTACCCTGTTTTTTCTCTCTCTGTAACACCCTGTGCAGCAACGGCAGTCCTGTCTTGCTTAGGGTTTAATGGATCCAGTTTGTTTCTTTGTCTTGATGACAATTGAAAGGCTGACACCAACAATATTCACGATCTCTCTGTAAAGCTTGTCAGTGTATTCATGCAGCTTTACAATTTTCATACACTTCCTTAGAGTAACATCTATTGCATACAATGGCCGTAGGACAGCTAATTGACAGTCAAGGCAATAGTGTCTGGAAGTGATGAAAATCTGATACAATCACAGATGAGACAATATTTTTCAAGGCCAAACAGATTTTGTTCTACATCTCAAAAATAGATTCATATTACTGCCAACTACTGCAAATGATATAATCTGAGGAAAAAAAATAGAAATTGCTTAATAAATTGACCATATGGTGAAAGAAAGGAATTTAAAGCAGTTGTTTCAATTAATTTGAACAAGGGTGTATAAAGTAGTGAATAGCAAATTCTTCTCACAAATCAATAGAGTACAACCCATTTCCACTGCAAGTCTCATGCTACTCTATCACTATTAACATTAAAAGTGTTAATGCAAACTACATTTCTTAATACCACCGGGTTTAACTTTCACAGATAAGACCTAGCATACCACACACATTGTCACGAACCACCCTTATTCTCTTTCTATTCCATTTGGGAGATAAAAATTCCATTCAAAAAGCTTCTTCTCACAGACTGTTAATTTGTAAAACTGACTCTCAAGAGGATACCGCCCCAGTCACTACAATCTTAACCTATTCAAGTTAAGAGTTAATTGTTATCTCATCCATATATCTTCATAAATTGTACCTCTTATCCCTTATTTCTTCACCCTTTAACTTGAGTGATTCTTAGGCTTTGTACAAGGTGAATATTATTATAAAAAATATTCATTAATTTCTGCCTGAATTTTTGGGATGAGAAATTATCATCATTTACATTTGGACTAATGTCCTCATCTTTGTTACTACT
This sequence comes from Ascarosepion bandense, assembly GCA_037127315.1. NCBI lineage: Eukaryota > Metazoa > Mollusca > Cephalopoda > Sepiida > Sepiidae > Ascarosepion > Ascarosepion bandense. Next base: position 3,129,473 of record JBBBDQ010000131.1, on the reverse strand, counting down.
ATCACAACACCTGAACCCTTTTAATTCACTAGGGTGTTGAATTCGATTCTCCCTGGAGATAAAGAATAAGCCTTCAGCAAGAACAACATTTTTTCTCCCTCCAAGAGAAAGTTAAGGTGATTGGCTTGAAGATATCTGATTCCATGTCAGTTCAATCGATGAACTGTGGTTCACATATTGGGGTTCAGCAGAAAAAAAATGGACAGGTACTGCTAAAGTAAATGCAGCTGATGAGCATAAACTCATATGAAATATTGAATATAGAATGAAACAAATCTACAGAATGGATGAAATAAAAAAATTTAGTTAAAAATTCTGAGAAGTTTATCAAACATGAGGAACCTGAAGAAGGATAGAGAGTACAATGGCCAAAGCATTGGGAGTATAACAAATAAGATAAGCGTGTCTAAGAATAATAAATCTGATTTAAATAAACCCTTTTTCATTTTTGAATTTCAGGCAATAATTGGGAGATTCAGCACAGTATTAGTCAGAAAATTAAAATACTCATCCAAATAGTTTGTGGAATAATGACAATATTTTATTTCTGAACATCAGACAATATTAAAAAGGCAAGAAAATATGCATAAATTATATGAAGAACAAAGGTAGTCTAACTAATTCATGAAACAATGACAATACTTCATCTTAGATACAGTGATTTTTAGCAAGAAATAAAAAATAGATCTGTGTGAACTGGCTGACATCTGGTCAGATTAGCTAAGTGCTTTATAAAAACAAAAAAGAACTGAGAGCAAATGAAATGCTTAAAAGTAAAAGAAACCTAATGTTCGTATGTGTTTGTAAAAGAGTTAAAAATCAGTAAAACATAATAAGCTAAGCATGTCACGCCTATGTTAAAGATGCTCGTCTGCTGAGGAAACAGTTAAAGTGAGACTTGATTGATATATGTGTAGAAATTATACTAGGCAAAAGACTGTCAAGACAAGAAAGGTTAAATAGAAGAAAAAAGAAAATTCTTTCATATATGTGTATATATATATATATATATATAGGCACATACAGATTGCATATATACATAAGACAAAAGAAAAGTATTACTTACACTTGAAAAGCAAGACAACACATCAACTGAGGAGTTAGAAAACTTCAAAAGGGAAGTAACCAGAACTATCTGAAAGAGAAGACAAAAAGTTATTGAAAAGTAACAAGATTTTGTTTGCATTTTCTTAAATTGTTCACAAATTTATTATTGTATAAAGGACATATAAGATTATTTACCTATGTCTACTAACTGATTAGAAATTGCAAAATCATTGAGGTCATTTGCAAATCAACAAATTAAACTCTATATACCATTCCAGAAAGTACTTAATTCCACCTGCCATGCTCTATTTTTATATGTTTGATAAAACCAAAAATGTAGTATTGTGGCCATATGTCAGCTGGAGCTGCCAATCTAGCTTCAACATAGTTCATACTCCTCCCCAGTTTTTTTAACAGGTTTATCCCTTGTTTCCTGTTTAAGAATGAATTTCCAGTTGCTTCTAAAGTTGTTTTCATTCCCTTTCCCTCCCAATAGCTCCTTGAATCTTAGTGGTATTATTACCTTGCTTAGTGTGAATTGGTTAAAAAAAATAGAAGACGTTTACATGACCTTGTGGGTAATTAATTATTTTTACTGCTACAACCCCTTTCCTATAAAAGCAATATCACAATCCTATTGGTACTCTACTGCTATTTCCATGGAAAGTGTTTACCAGTTCAGACATTTATAGCTAAGAGACATCATCCCATATACAAAATTAAATTAACTTTATTACCGTTATATTCCACTGAGTAGAAATAAATTCCATTTGAAGCTATTGTTTTGGAGAACAGATTCCTGTGAAGATGCTTTTCCAATCACTACAATCATAACATCTTCAAGTCCAGACTCAACCATTATCTCATCTGCAAATCAAGACATTTTAACCCATTCACAGTTGAGACTGTATAAATGCAAGTAATACAGCTAACTCATTAACAGTAGGAGAGGGTGGGGAGAGTTGGCCACAAAATCTTCCTTTTTTATATTTCTTTCACTAGTGTTGAGATGATTGGTCTTATCAAACTGGAAATTTGCACACATAAACAACACACATTTTTCATGATATGGAACAAATTTTATTCATGTAAGTATGTAAAAAAAAGTTGATCACAAAATTCCAGACATGTCATGTATGGGGAGAGTTGGTCAGGGCATGGGGAGACTTGGCCACAAATGGGGAAAGTTGGTCACATTAAAAGATATCAGTTTTTTCAGCTCTCAATAATAAAATACAACAAAATGGGCATATTTATTAGTCTTTACATCATTTCTGCATCATAATAATACCTGTTAATGTTCTGAAATGTGCTGGGCTCAGCAATATAATGGTCTTCATATGATCAATACTACACATGATTGATGAAATATAAACATACGCAACACACAAGTTACAAATCTGTGCCACAGATGTGTTCTAATTAGTAAATTAGACAACCTAATACAAAGAAATGTATGAAAAACAACCACAAATTCATTCAGAACCCAGTCATGTGAAGATATAAAACCAGTATAAACAATGTGGAGAGTTGGCCACAGGCTGGCCAACTCTCCCCACAAGGAAAATCTGAACACAAAAAATAAGTAAAAATTAACAATGACTGTCACTTTTTAAGAGATATGCTGAAAGCTAGGCTAAATGGAAACTCTTTACAGATGCAAAAAAACAGAACACTGACAATGTCATCAAAGCTACTATGGGTTCGAAGGTAAAACTGAAAAATTGAAAAACTTGCCTCCAAAATGAGTCAATACTCTCTCTCAGCCATGTGTCAAAGGAAGTAATCAACAGTGGGCCAGTTATTCCTCACTACAGAAGAGCTCTCCAGAAACAAAGCTAAGAATTAGTTTCATATTTGGGTTTTGCTTAGACACAGGGGTGGCCAAGTCTCCCCACCCTCCCCTATATGTTTTTGTATGAAAATCAATAATTAACATATCTTTCTTTCAAAAATAGTTTAGTATATAAGGGTTTAAATGCTACTCTTGAGCAAAGATACCAAGAATAAGAGATTAATATTTACACTGAAAACTTGTATGACTAAATTTGAAATTTTAGTTTGAAACTAAACTTGTAAAAATGATACTAGTCAGGCCTATGAAAAGACAACAAATAAGACATTTTCATACAAGTATACAAAATATTCAATCAAGATTAGATATAAACATACAATAACAAAGAAACATGATTGGATAATAATTGATGGCTCTCTACACATTTCTCACAACTGACTAATATTAAAAACATGATGTAATTAGCAACCAACCAGAAAATACTCAAAGAAAGAAAACTCATCTTCACTTAAGCCATTTTGATTTTGGCAGGCATAACAGAGAGCACATCATGTGTTCATTCAGACAGAATAATTAACCAATCAAATGATTCTATTTAGTTTCCAAAATCCCCAAGCTGTTACTTAATCAGAAAACAAATAAAAAGTGGGCCAGCAAGCTGAAAAAAATCAGTAGTAGAAAATTCACTTGAAATAATGTGGTACTGCAGTCACTTAAATGTCACATGTCTGACTGCTTCTCACAAAATCACTAAGGTAGACATACCAGCCACTAATTGATTGTCTATCTTTTAGAATGTATTTACATCAACAAACTTCCTCTTTCTTATCAATATATACTCTTTCACATATATACAAACTTACAAAACCCATTTTAATTGACCTCAAACCTAACGTAAAACAGTAAACTTCAAACATCTTTTCTCATGAAGCTTTGCATACAGTTTTGCAAACACCCATTTGAAAAAGATTTATTGTTAATTGTCAATCATTTTTGTGGATTAATTAATCATGGTTAAGTGTAATCAGCAAAGTGCTCAACAAATAGAATTAGCAAAGTTCTCAATAAATAATAAGTAAAGGAAGAAAAAGAATAAGGCAAAATAATTTAAGCAAACAATACATATGCTTTTTTTTTATAATCGTGTCGCCCCCCCCTCAAGCAAGGCATTTTACTGCCACTGTTGTGCAGGGGGTTACATAGGAAGAATATTATGAGGAGGGAGAGGTTGCAGGGGGTGTCAGGAAAAGAGTAGGAGAAGGAAGAGAATACTGATGAGAGTGGATGGACGAAGAAAAAAGAGAGAGAGGATGTAAGTTAGTGTGACAGGAGATGACTATTGACTTTGCATTTAAATTCTTGGAGAGTGTAACTGCCATGCAAGTCAAAACAAAACTAAGTAACAGTAATAAGACAAAATGTTCACAAAGAAGGGTATTCACATGAAAAAAGGATACAGTCAAGCATTCTGACTTCAAGACAAGAAAAAACAAAAATGTCAGATGAGCCCAAGAAGTAATTCATTTTTATTGGTTAGGAAGAAATCCCAACATTTACCTGTAGAATTTTTCTATAAATTTGGGGTAGGAGATGTTCTTAATAGATTAGAATCAACATTTTTCTTTTATATAATGTTTTCCTTCTGGAAATAAACAATCATGGCTCTTCACAATTTCCTATCCTTTGTGGCTCTTAGTAATGTTTGTCTCCTTACTATCCCACCCAATCCCTATTCTACCATCCATTTATACAAGCTTCAGAACTGCCCTTCTTGACTTCAGTATATCATATGAATGTCAGACTTGCCAAATCTTTTTTCCTCATTGTGTGTCCCAGAATTTTCAAGTCTCTTTTCAATTTTAACTACTTTAATTATTGATGCATTAAAGTTTACTGTTGTTATTTAACAGTTTTGCTTTCTTATTCATTTTTGGTATTGTTACAAATTCTGAGTTAACTCAAGATGAATAGAATATTTGTTGTCATTGTAAATATAAATCTTTGTTCCCTAAAATATTTCTCTTATACAGATTTTATTTTCAAGTTAATTTTGAATTACTTATATTTAAATAATTATTGAGCTAATTTTATTTTCAGACTATGCAGTTCTTATGATTCAAATAAGACATTATGGTATAAAGAAGTTGGTTTTAAATGGAGACAAGAATAAAAAATGAAATGACAGTGAATGTCTCTTATAATTTTAAGAAAAAGAATTATTTCAAGAATTGTTCAGATTATTGATCTTATTGCTTTGCTACTTTTGTTGCTGCAAAAACATTTTGGTCAATCAATTCTACAGCCTACATCAAATGTACATTTCATACAAAAAGTGGAGAGCTTAGTACTTGTACATATAGAAAACCAATACACTTAGAGGTATACATAGATTTTAGTTAAAAACATCTATTGTTCATTAAAGAAGGGACAGTTCATTGCTTTGAGTGTCAGGCCATAATTATCAACACTGATTCTAGGAATATAATGAAAGACTTTAATAATACAAAACTTTCCAAAGAAACAACTATTGAATATTAGAATGTTTTCTGTTGATATGAAGTGGAAAGATTATATTGAATCAAGTGCCAAGCCTGCTACCAAGAAAATTGATTTCCTGTGTAATGCTAGACAATTTTTCTTGCCAGAATCTATCTTACACATTTTTGAAATTGTCATGCTGTGAAAACCATATCCATCATTCCAAGAAAGCATGTTGTGAATCTGACAATATTGGATCCACAATGAGAGCATTCAGCATTAGAACCAATATTTTTCCTTTATATAATGTCTTCCTTCTGGAAATAAACAATCATGGCTCTTCACAATTTCCTTTGTAGTTTTAAGTAATGTTTGACTCCTTACTATCCCATCCAATCCCTGTTCTGCCATCCATTTAAAGAAGCTTATGAAGTAGGTTACTTGCTATTTCTCTTTGCTCTTCCTATCCCATTCCTTCCTATATAGTATTAAGATTTTACTCACTGATGAAAGTAAAGGTATAACACGATAATGCTCACACAGCTCCCTTATACCAGTGGTTCCCAACCCCCAGGCCACAGACCAGTACCAGTCCATGGATCATTTGGTACCAGGCCGTACAAGAAATATTGAATTATTTCCATTTTATTCACTATGTATGTTGTGGTGCAGTGGATATAGGCTCGGAACGAGAAATCGGGGAACCGAGTTCAAATTCCAGTTGAATTCCTTGCATTCACTTATGCGCAAATACCCTTGGGAAAGGTATTAATCCGTCTATTCCTTCCAGTTATGGGTTAAATAACAGGACAGATTGGGTTCTATAGCCTTGGTTGGCAACCAGTCTATCGCAGAAAGCAATGGCAACCTACTGCGGGATAATCTTGTGCCCAGTCAGTCATGTCTCTTTCGAGACATGATCGCCAAAGTGTGTTTCACGTATGGCACTTAACTGACTGAGTAACTAGATAGTGAATAAAATGAAAATAATTCAAAAATCAGTTGACTAGAATCTAGTCTAACAATTTTTTATTTTCCAGGTTACATCTTGGTCAATTGAGCGCTGAAATTTAACCAACAAATTAGCAAAAATGAGTACAAAACAGAAATCCTTAAAAAGTTTCCTTGTGAAAGGAAAAAAGCCTTGTTAAAAGACAGAAGAAGAGCCTTCAACATCAAAGAAACAGAAAGCTTTTAACAGACAATACCATGAGTCCTACTTGAAATATGGATTTATCACGACAGGTGATTCCTACACACCAACACATAGTATGCAGCAACTGGCTCTCTAATGAGGCAATGAAACCTTCAAAACTGCTTCACCACTTGAACACCAAGCACCCTGGATTAAAAGACAAGCCCCTAGAGTATTTTAAAAGCAAAAACTGGAACATGAAAGACAGAGAATTTTCTGAGGGTCACCACATCAATAAAGGGGAATGCAATGAGAGCATCATATTTGGTGGCTAACCATATTGCTAAGGCTAAAAGGCCATTCACTATCAGTGAAGAATTGGTCTTGCCCTCCACTAAAGACATTTGCCATGAACTTTTAGGAGAGACTGCTGTTAAAAGATAGCACATGTGCCTTTGTCGACTAGCACTGTGATGCGGTGGATTGAGGAAATAGCCAAAGACATTGAGACACAATTGTTGGAGAGGATTAATACATCACCATGGTATGCACTCCAAGTTGACGAATTTACAGATATCGACAAGGCAATACTACTCATTTATGTGCAATATCTTTATCAGAAGAATGTGCATGAGTATTTTTTATGTGCCTTATCTTTGCCAACCAACACTACAGGAGCAGAACTGTTCAAGTCATTTTATGGTTATAGTTCAGGACAACTAAAATGGTTCTTTTGTGTCAGCATATGCACAGACAGAGCTGCTGCCATGACCAAACTACTGTCTTGTTTAACTGCTCAGATTAAGAAGGTTGCATCTGAGAGTGAATCTACACATTGTATAATTCACAGAAAAATGCTGGTAAACCAAAAAATGTCACTGGAATTTAACAGCATATTGAATGATGTCATTAAAGTTATTAACCACATCAAGGCACATGCCCTTAACTCATGCCTGTTGGAGCAGCTTTGTGAGGAGATGGGTGAAGAGCACACATGCCTCTAACACAGAGAAATAAGATGGTATCATGATTGCATATCTCCAGTCTTTTGGCACTCACTCAGCATTATATATATATATATATATATTTGAGCAGCAACCTTTCTTTGAGGCATGTTTCAGTGAAAACAGCCAACAAGGAAAATTTTATTACTTTATTTCATTTTTTCAGTATTTTAACTTTGTTTTTTGTTTACTAAAGATAAGGAGTGTAAAAATTATGTATTATTTTTCCAAGCTCTTTCAGCAACTTCTCTGGTCATTCTCAAGAGTGTTATGTTCTTGCTATTGTTATTTTATCTTCATGTTATATATATATATATATATATATATATATATATATGTGTGTGTGTGTGTGTGTGTGTGTGTGTGTGTGTAGCAGATAAGAAATTAATTAAAATCAACCTTCTTCACTTTTACAAAAATTCACATGACATGTGAAATCCTGGTTTTCCCAAATAAAAAAAGGATTGACTGTCTGCTTAAAAAAAAAGTAAAACCCAGAATTCCCAAGTTGGTGTTAAATTGATTTTTGACCAATGAGAGCAACTTGCAAGACCAAAAGGACTTCACAAGTAAGTGCAAAAAAAACATCTAGCTTACAATAAAAAGACTTCACCAGCATAAGTCAGTCAACAGTCAGATAGGAGCCACGAGACAAAACATCTAAAATGTAACTGCAACTTCAAGCAACTTCGACATTGTCCTCTTTCTCCTTATCTCTTTCAGCAATTACTGCTATGAACATTTTGCATGAACTCTTGATACCCTTAATTTTCTCATTGAACATTAATTTCTATGAATTCTTTTTAATAAATTTAATAAATTTCTATTTTAACATGAAAAATGTCTATTTTATTCTTACATTATTCCACACTATTCCACACAATTCCATATATTCTAACCTGCCAACAACCAACCTTCTGATGATAATTGTCAAATAACCTGCAGTTAATTCATTGTGGGATCTGTTTGCTTATTGATGATGATTGATGGTTAGAAGATAAGTGTACATAAAATGGTTTGTCATTAGGTTTTCTATATGGTTGATATGTACCTTTTTTACATTGAATCTCCTAAGTGTTACATTCAACCTAAGGTACAACAAAAATGTAAAAACAAAATTTAGAAAAAATATTTATAAAACACATGCACAAACACTTCCTCCATCAACCCTTCTCCACAAAATATACAAAAGCACAGGATGGCTGATGCTGAATTCAAGAAGAGCAGCATTCTACATCTTCTTGACCTCACGTTTTCCACTGACATAAAGTGGACAAACTATATGTAGTCAATTTCTACATCTGCTGTTAAGAAGGTTCATTTTCACTGTGTTATAGAAAAATATTTTTTTTTGTCAGAATCCATCTTGCCCATTTATAAATTTACCATTCATCCATGTATTGAATACTGTTGCCATATCTCGTCTTGTGCTCCTAACGTGTATCTTGACAAAATCCAGAGAAAAAATCTGCAATATAATCAGTCCTCACCAGGAATTTGGTCTCCAGTCCCTTTCTCACTGATATGACACAGCTTCTCTCTGCCCGTTTTACAAATATTTTCATGATAAATGCTTAAACAAGTTTTTTTTTTTAATCCTGGTGTCACAACGATATAAATTTAAGTGTGCTACTAGACTGGCAACTAGGTTTCATCATTTTACTGTGGAACTAGCTAAATGCAATCATCATTTCTACTGTAACATTGCCCCCACACATACTACACTTCCAACTTCTGGAACTTTCTTCTGATTTCTTGCTTCCCTGATAACTACAATATTCAGAAATTTAAATGCAATATCAATCGTCATCTTCTGTCTTCTTGAATCGTTTCCTCAATCCCCACATTTTTTTAAATCTTCTCATTCTCATTCACTCCTTATAACCTCTTGTATTCTATTAGTACTGTCACCTTGCTTTGGGTGAAATGATTAAAAAAAAAAAAAAAAAAAAAATCACACCAAAGTATTATGGACAGTAAGGAAAATAGCAGCAACCTACAAAGACATAAAGCTGTGAAAAGAAAAATAGCTATAATTACCTTACCAGACCAACAAAGATTACTAAATAAATTATAAGAATTCAAAATGTACACATGAATTACTACATTACTTAAAAATCAACTAGCAGTATAACTTGGCATTGCTCAGGTGTAATAAAAGCTTTAAAACTAATCCATGGTTCTGGAGCTCAGACTCTTTGGACGTTGGCATGAAAGACTAAAAAACAATAGTTGTTTCCAGTTAAAGCAAAACTGTAGACTGAAAGAAAAATGAATGGATGTAAGTCAAATTTTGATTTCCTGGTATCGATATCAAATAAGTTTTTTCGTCGTAAACTGAATTTTGAAGACTAAATAAGTCCTCTGCGTAAATGGTATCATGGCTGAGACTAAAAACTACAATTATACCTACTTAGAGCCAAACCTGAAGTAAAAACTAAAATAAAAGGCTGAGAAAAAAAAAAAATACAGACATACAGGCAGATAAACAGACACATGCACAAACATCTTGCCTTTTATACTGTATGTATATAACTGGTAAGTTTTAGCCAGTGTGATGTTATTTTTTTGAATTTTGAATTTTTAAAAAATTTTTTTATTCCTTTATTCCTTATCTTTACTGTCTAATTTTTGTTCCTATTTTGTTACTCACCTAAGTTGTCTTCTTGTCACTCTTGTAATGCACTGCGACTATGTTTGTGTAAATTGTTTTTAATTATCAAATTTAGGTTTGACTTATACTAAGTTGAAACTTAGTTAACTTCAGTCAAACATTTATTCTTTTTTTTTTTCCTTTTTTTTTTTTTTTTTTTTTTAAATTGGAGTAGATAGTACCTTCTATCGCCCGGTCTCACACTCCACCCACTTCTTTTGGACAGGAGTAGAGGTGAACGCCTTGTTTCTTGTTTAGGAAGGGGTTCCCGGTTGATCTCTCTCTTTTTCGGTCTTTATGTCGGTTCAGCTGGAAGCTTTTTGCAGTTGGTAGGTATGGTGGCAATGTCTCTTCATTCTGAGGGTACCAGGTTGGCAGTCTCCTGGTTGCTGCTTCCGACTGGTAGTTAGGAGCCCGAACTCTTGCGTAGCGTCTTGAGAGGCTGCTCTGATCAACAGTTGAATAATATCGGGGTTCCTGTAGTGCCATTTCGCGCATGGACGGGCCTCCCTGCATGAATTTCCAATGGGCAACCCCGAGGCCACATTTTGCTGCAGGCGGCGCCATTCACCATCCTTCACCTGCTGCAATTAACGACCATCTGACCCTACTCTAGACCTCTCTCTATCCACAACTACAACCAACATGAAATTAAACAAAATAGCAAGCCTAAACCAGCTAGTCATAAATCGCCCAAACCTATCTGCGTTACCTACACAAATATACGAGGTATTCACAGTAACTTTAATAGTGTAGAATCATTCCTTCTAACTAACTCACCTGATATCTTAGCTATATGTGAGACTAACCTTGACCCTTCTATCCCCTCTTCAGAGCTGTTGGTTCCTGGTTACCTTCCTCTCTTCAGGAAGGACTCCAATGTCCATATGCATGGGCTTGGTGTATATGTCAGTGAACAACTCCCCCTAGCCAGGGTCACATCTCTTGAATCCCTTGATCATTCCTTCATGTGCTTTCGCCTCTCACTTCTAAGCTCGGTTAGCTATCTCTTCTTCCTCTACCACTCCCCCTCCTCCTCTGACTGTACGATACTTGATTGCATCTCTACTAATATCGACAGGGCCATTTCTTCTCACCCATCTGCCCATATATTTGTGTTTGGCGATTTTAACGCCCACCACACCAAGTGGCTTGAAAACTCAGCCACCGACCTTGCTGGGATCCGCACCATGTACTTTTCAATAACCCAAGCTCTAACGCAAGTGGTGGACTTCCCCACGCATTTCTCTAAAAACCCTAACGGAAGGGACTCTTTACTCGACCTTTGTTTTACCTCCATCCCAGACTCCTGCACTACCACGCAACTCTGCCCCCTCGGAAACTCTGACCATGCTGTAGTCTCCATAAACATATCAATCCGCACTAACTCTACCCAAGAAAACCAGACCAGCAGAATATCATACTGCTACCAAAGAGCCGACTGGGACTCATTCAGGGACTTCCTCTGCGACGTCCCCTGGAACAACGTCTTCGATCTTCCTGTCGAAGACTGTGCCTCCGAAGTCTCCTCTTGGGTCAAGGCTGGCATTGATGCTTTTATCCCGGCCAGGAAATTCCAACTAAAACCAAATTCGTCGCCCTTGTTCTCACCCATTTGCTCGGCCGCCATTGCCCACTGGAACCATTTCTTCCGGCTATATCAAAGCTGCTCGTCGAACCAAAACAGGCGCCTTTTCGCCTCAGCACGGAACAAGTGTAAAAAAGTGCTGAACAAAGCCAAGAGGGCATTTGCTACCAGAATTAGGCAACGCATAGCATCTTCTAAGTTTGGTTCCAAAGATTACTGGCGTCTCTGAAAAAGCGTGCTCAGCAGGAACAAGACTTCAATACCCCCACTAATCAATGAGTTTGAAGTTCTCACCTCCCCAGCCGACAAGGCTGAATGCTTTGCCCGTAGATTCTCAACCAATTCGACACTGGACTCGTTAGGAATACCTACACCAGACTTCCCACCCAGAACTGAGGCTCAACTAAATGACGTCCACATTACACCCTTGCTGGTCACCAAGATAATTGCACAACTTGACCCACACAAAGCAAGCGGCGGTGACAGAATCCCAGTCATAGTACTGAAGAAATGTGCCCCAGAACTCTCCTCTGTCCTCTCTAAACTCTATAACCTCTGCCTATCTGCTTCCTGCTTTCCTGCCTGTTGGAAGTCCTCCTGCGTAGTTCCTATATTAAATGTAGGGTCAATTCTGGCGAACCCTCAGACCCTGCCAATTACCATCCTATTAGTCTCCTTCCAATCTTTGGCAAAGTTTTCGAAGCCATTATCAACGCTGAGATGACTCAGCATCTCATGGCCAATGGGCTTCTCTCTGACAAACAGTACGGGTTTCGCTTCACCAGGTCTACTGCTGATATGCTAACGACCATTACCGAGTACATATACCGGGCACTCGACAAGAATGGTGAAGCCCGAACCGTTGCCTTGGATATCTCCAAAGCATTCGACAGGGTCTGGCATGCGGGCCTCTTGTGCAAACTGCGAAGCTATGGGATAACTGGACATCTGTTTGACCTCATCCAGTCCTTCCTCTCTAACCGCACATTGAAGGTGGTATTAAATGGGCATGCCTCCCAAAACTACCACACGAACGCGGGCGTCCCTCAAGGTTCTATCCTAGGTCCCACACTCTTTCTGATCTACATTAATGATCTCCCCGACACCATTAAATCCCAAGTTGGCATGTATGCCGATGACACAACAATCTACTCTCGCATCGATCAGAAACCAGGTGTGGACGACAAAGTGAACCTCGCTGCCGTACTTGAAAGGGACCTCCAATCCGTAGTGGCCTGGGGTAGGAAATGGCTGGTAAATTTCAATGCCTCTAAAACGAAGCTGTTATCAACTAACCACCATAGACAATTGCATCTACCTCCCATTAGCATGGGACAGGCTAGCCTCCCAGAGAGTAAAATACTACGCCTCCTTGGCCTTACACTTTCGGCGGACCTCAAATGGAATGACTATATCGAATCCATTGCCAAATCCGCTGCTATGAAAGTCGGCTCCCTGTGCAGGGCCCGGAAGTTTTTCCCACCTGAATCTATTCTGCACATATACAAATCTACCATCCGCCTGTGTATTGAATATTGCTGCCATATCTGGTCGGGTGCCCCTGCTGCTCTCCTTGGGCTTCTTGACAAAATACAAAGGAGGATCTGTAACGTGGTTGATACTGACTTGGCAGACCGGCTGCAGCCGCTCTCTCACCGGTGTGATGTGGCTTTCCTGTGCCTCTTCTACAAGTACTTTCATGGCTACTGCTCTGATGAGCTTAGTTCACTGGTGCCGCCCAAGCACGAATTTACACGAGATACTAGATTAGCAACTAGGTCCCACCCTTTTACAGTTAAACAAATAAGATGTAACCGTAAATTCTACTCCAACAGCTTCTTTTCTCGCGCTTCCCGCCTGTGGAACTCCCTTCCACAAGTCTGCTTTCCCGACAGTTACAATCTCCAGGTGTTTAAATGTAGGGTCAATAGACACCTCCTATCACACTAACTCCTAATTATTCTCAGAACACTCTCATCTACCCAACCCTCATTCTCGGTATCCTTACCCGCCTATCACCCACCCTCTGACATTTCCTATACTCATCTACTAACCACTGGACCCTAGCTCTCTCCCCACCCCTGTATAATCTTCCCTTTCTCTCCACCTATGTATCTGTTATCGCACCTGCTTTCTATTGTTCCTTTCTAACTAGTTTGTACTCCTCACTCTTCTAATTCATCTTTTTTACATTTATGTAACCCCCAGCACATCAGTGGCATTTCCGCCTTGCTTGGGGTGAAATGAAAAAAAAAAAAATATATTATCAATTTTCTGCACTATTGTAAGAACTTTAACCTTGAAACTTCTGAATATCGTTTCTTATGTCTTTGCCTATAAGTGTATCATATTTGATTAAAATCGGACCACTCCTTCTATAACCCCATTTCTTTGATTATCGATATTTATCAGGGGGTACCTCGACACAAAACCTAGCTAAGAACACTCGCAGACGCTTATAGTACAACTGTGTAAATTTTCAAGAAAATCGGTTCAACCATTTCAGAGTCTATAGGTAACGGACAGACAGACACACACACACACAAAGTTCCATTTATAAATAAGTTTAGATTTAGATTACTAAATGAATACAAAAAAATAAATAAAAAATATAAACAAATAAGTAAAATAAAATAAGAAATTTAAATCAATAACTAAACAAGTTAACTACAAATGCACACAGAAACATGAGTAAATGTAATAATAATAATAATAGACAACAAATAATAAAAGTAATCAATAATAAAAAAATAATTAAAAATTAACAAACGATACTATAAAATATGCAAATGACTGCATTTGGATTCACAATTATTTCTGCTCAATAGCCTCTAGGATAATTTGTAATGTAACTGTTACTGTCCACCCAATAATTATTAGGATAATACAATAGGCCTTCTACCCATAATGCACCATTAACCAGTATATATAGCCAAACCAAAGCACAACTCACATTGCCCTAAGACTGCATTTAAGCATGAAATAGACTATCATTGATGGATGTTTACCTCAATGTCTACTTTTATATTTATATACACTCTATCCCCAATATTGAGAACATTAACCCATATACAAGGCATATATCAAAATCAAATTTTTTATATATATATATATATATATATATATATATAAGATTTATTTGAACATTATTTTTGATCGATACTCATATTTAAATAGATATTCTGTTTTTAATTAAACAGTATTATATATTTATATCTACTGGCCTGATTAATTACGATAAATTTTTTTTACGAAAATGTGTGTTACCCAGCAGGATTCGAACATGCGACCCCTATTCACATAGCTAGATCAAATGGTAGCTTCTTCTATGTCTTAGACCTCTCGACCACGAATGACCTCCACTCCAAACGAGGTTTTAATCAAGCCTATATAACACAATTTTTTATTCATCGCAACAACCATATCTGTTCTGAAATGTATCGCAATGTCAACAAATGTAAACATGTTATGGAAATTAACGAAGATTAACAAAACTTGGTTATAAACAACCGACAATTTGAAATAATTTGTTTGAACATTATTTTTGATCGATACTCATATTTATCATCTTTGTAAGTTTAGTATCATGAAAGAGAAAATTAATAATAAATCTCCTGAAGAGTGGATGTGATTTCTACAAAACTTGTAGGAACAAAATAAATTAACATTTGATTTTCTTCATTACAACAAAGTTATATCGATAGTGAAGCATTCACACATTTTGGCATATGATTTGTTGAAACTTAATATAATGTGCTGAAGCCACAGGGAGTCATTTCCACATACTTTTTTTTTCATTAGAGGGAGTGGGCTACAACCAGGTACCCAAAAGTAAAAGTACCAAAAGAAAGCTTGAGCAATTTTTTTCTAACTCACGTATACATAGGCTCCCACATTGTGTCACATTCTGTTCTAGTGAGCATGTACATAAACAGCTATAAGATTGGTCTTGTCATAAAGGAATGGTTAAGAAGATTTGGTCTCACTGAGAGCCCAACAACTGAGGCTTTGTACTAAAGTAAAGCTTAATAGATAGAAAAAGTTATGATCTGGTTCGGTATTTCAAAGGAAAAGCACACACACACACACACATATTGCAGGTTTTCTACAGTTGTTGTTGTTGGCACTGTGTTTAACAAATTATTGCCAATGGGAATCATATTGTATTAGTTTCATTTCCATTTGAAAAGAGCAGAAATAGTCAAAAAGATGAATTCTCTTTGAATACAAATCAAATTATAAACTAAGTAAAACTTACTGATGTTTCACCGTTTTCTTATTGTTTCTATTGTCTGATGAATAAAAAAAAACCTTGGTTGGTTGGTTGAGGGGAGGGGCTGCAGACATTATTTATCACAATGATGAAAAGGAAGCAAATTAGGATCGGAGAGGATTTCAAACATCAAATGAGAAATCATTGAAATGTTTTTGACCTGTCAAAATAGTTGTAAGTGTGAAATCTTTTGAAGTAGAAAGGAAGTGGCTTGGAATTAGAAACACTGCATTTGTTGGACACAGAATGTGTGCTTTTATGTTTTTTATACACTTTTATATGTAGAGAAAATAGTGAAGAAGTGGGGAAAATGACTGGAAAAGAAAGACAAAGTAAAATATAGAAAAAAAAAACAGAGAACCAAAATTAATAGAAATGTTAAAGAAGAAAATGAAGACAAAGAGAAGAAAAGAAGATTACAAAATGAAAAGAAAAAATAGTTTATGTTCCTTTAACTCCAAAATCTAAGTTAGTTTGTGAAGAAAATGAATAAAAACAAAAAAAAATAAAGATTCTGAAAAGAAAATAGCATAAGTTCAAAGAAGACTAAACAAATAAGTAAAAGACACCGAGCAAAATATAAAGAAGGGGATAACTACAAATAGAAAAAAAGACAGAAAATATACAAAAAAATAAATGAATGAAGATGCCAAAAGTTATTTCATTAGCTGAGAGGAGTCTGAGACAAGGTCAAAAATATGGGCCAACCCATGTAAATCAAATGTTTAGTAATGGTGATTTCTAAAAACAACTGATAAACATTACTCCATGTTAATATGCCCTACCCAAAAGTAAAATGGACAGACTGACTATTAAAGTTCTTAACAAAATTTAAAATGACAAACTGATCAACAAAATTATTTTTTTTATAAAAGCACAGGATATTAAAGCATTTTTAGGGTAAATTAGTGTCACTGAATCTAAAAAATGTTAATAATTCTGTTGAACTAGCTCTACTTTCCATGATATTGAACACTGATAAATTTCAATGACTTATTTTGCTCTCTCTACTCTTCACTTTGTTTATGTTAGGGGAGATAATT
This sequence comes from Ascarosepion bandense, assembly GCA_037127315.1. Taxonomy (NCBI): domain Eukaryota; kingdom Metazoa; phylum Mollusca; class Cephalopoda; order Sepiida; family Sepiidae; genus Ascarosepion; species Ascarosepion bandense. The sequence goes on along the minus strand of JBBBDQ010000131.1, from coordinate 3,112,457 downwards.
CTACTCAATAAAGAACTTTTCACTTTGAGTACAGAAAATTACAACCAGGTAGAATAATTCTGGACAGGGAATAAAAAAAAGATGGCTGCTATTTTAACACATGCACATGGATTGATTTTAACCCTTTTTTCATCCACCTGCATCAAGTAAAGGGAGACAAAAATAAATATTGTTTGTATTTAAAATGCAATTTCTCTTTTATTTTATATTCTTTGTTTCTCCTATCAGCCTGGAATATAAAATTTTACATTACTTAAAATGAATTAACTCTTTAGATATTAAGGAGAAACTCTTAATACCATTGTCCTTCATACAGATATGAATGACTGTATAGAGACCAGAGAGCTCCAGCCAATCTGATGTTACTTGTCTTACAGACAGAAATTGTGTATCAGTCTCTGACAGTGACCTAGTGTCTGTATATTTCAAGTATATAAAATGTTTATCATGAATTTTAAGCATAAGTGTTGCCACAATGCCCCTGACATATCCTGCAACATATGTGGTGAATATACAATGAAAGAGCATCATTTTAATGTTCAAGATTTCTCCCAAAGAGTATATTTAACTTACTTTAGTGTGAAGATGGAGGATCAAGATAAGTCATGAGCACCTCACGAAGTTTGAAAGAATTGTACTGAAATCCATTGATTGTGAATCACATGGTAAAGTCAAATTAATAAAGGTTGAGGTACCAATGGTGTGATGAAAGCCCCAAAATCATCATGACAATTGCTATTTCTAGATGGTGAATATGTCAGGATGGAACCATGTCGTGGCACTATCCTGATATAGAATCTGCAAGACAAGCAGTTCCACATTATAGTGGTGTTCCTGCTCTGGTTTTTACTTCCTTGATCAAGATGATGACATTACAAATATTGCAGAAGCAATAGATCAAGCTTCTGACAGCAGCAACAACAGCAGTAGTACAATTTATAATTTGTGAGATTTTCAGGCCCCAAAAATGAAGTGTTTCACCCAAGAGAATGACTTGGTCAGAGATTTAGTTTTGTCAAATGAGTGAGGTGAGATTTTGGGCTCTGAAGCTAAAAAACATTTTTCTGTAACAGATATTAAGAACTTGTTTGTTATTTTAGTGAAGTCGACAACTTCATGTTTTGCAACAATATCCAAGGCCTTCTTTTAGTGATGGAACTGCCTAAGTTCCATCATTTCTGAGTGACGTTTATTTATTGACAGATCTAAACATCGCTTGAAACGTGTAGTTTCACAATGGTGGTAAATTTTCTCGTATTCAGATTGGCCATTCAGTGGTCTTGAAGAATCACTGCATTAGTGTAAAGATTGTTCTGCAAAAACTATCATGATAAACATACATGGATGATACAATGGTTTATTTTTTTGTTAGAACAGTAAGGTGTACTAAAAAAAACTTCCAAGATTTTTTAACAACAATGAGTATCAAAATCCATCATCTGTTTAACTATTTAGACAGATTTCATGGAGATGCAAGCCAAGAACAGAGAAAACATTTTCATGAAGATTATAGAAAAGCAGTACCAAGGTTGATGGAATGCCCACATCATGTCTGATTGCTGCTAGAGCCTTATACATGACTGCCCTCAGAAAAGTTGCAAAAGTATCAAAAAATTGCTCAAGATATAAATTTTCTTGTGTGTATGGTGGGTGCTGTTGTTCAAAAGTAGAAAAAATTATACTAGTGAAAATATTCAAAAGTGTGTTCATTCGTTAGCATAAATTAAATGAGGCTACTGAACAATAAATAGCTGGAATGTGAAGGAATAAATATTTTTGACTCGAAGAGAAATTCAGAACAATTTGAAAAAATGCCGGAATTGATGTAAGTAAAAATCACTGAATCATACAGGACTGTATTATAGATCACCAAAAAAGACTCCACTATCAAAATGTAAACACATGCAAGATAGTTTGAAATTTGTTAAAAAGTATGAAAATGAATCAGACGAATTCTGAAAGAAAGTTTTTTAGTCAGATGAAATGAAAATTGAACTTTTTCCTCTATGTGCACCCAAGTGCACATGAAGGTAAAAAAGGAAGTGAATACAACCCAGTAAACACAGTCAGATATGGGAGTGGAAGTGTAATGATTTGGGGTTGTTTTTCATATAACAAAGTAGAAGAAATAGAAGCCATCAAAGAAAGAATTAATGCAGCAAAATATAAGCAATTCTTTTTAAACCTGTCTATCAAAAAGTGCAACAACTTTATAGCTTGACTGAGATTTTGTATTTTAACAAGATAATAATCCAAAGCACAGAACGAAAACAACTCAACTTGTTCATAAAAATGGAATTCATCATCTCAAATGGCCTAGCCAGTCCCCAGATCTGAACCCAGTAGAAAATTTATGCAAAAACTTGAAGCTGAGAGTACGCCCAAGAGATGTCAAAAATATCAAGGAACTGAAGAAAGTCTGTAAAGAAGAATGGATGAAACTACCAAAATCTTCATGCAAGAAGCTCATTGAAAATTACAGAAAATGACTAGAGGCTGTTAGGTAGAACAGAGAATATGCTACTAAATATTAACAAATCATATTTAAATACTTTTGTACAGTCAAATTCAAAAATTGGTAATAAAAGTACATAAACACAATGTTTCTCAATTTTATTCAATGTTTACTTAGTCAATGTTCACTCAAATATTTGAAGGAAGTATAATTCTAGTTGAACAATTTTTTTGTGAAATTTATAAAAAACCGATGTGCTAAAAACTTTTTACCCACTTTTTCAGCAGAACAATTGTAAACATACATACAAACACACACATATCTACATACAAAATGAAGTAAAATATACATACATATAGAAACACATATCTAAACACATATATTATGTTCTATAAATATATCTTTAGTACAAAAACTATCGCCCGGTTCACACACCACCCACGTCTATTGAACAGGTGAAGAGGCTCATCCCTTGTTTCCTGTTTAGGATGCGGTTTCCAGTTTTCTCTTTTCCAATCTTTTTACTCTTACGTAGCCCCCTGCGCATCAGTGGCGTTATCGCCTTGCTCAGGGTGATATGATTGAAAAAAAAACAAAACAAATAAAAACATTTATACACATCTTATACCTATTTTCAATATATTAGATATATATATGCATAAATATAATTAACATGCCCAAATATATAAGTTTATACATTCACATCTACATACAATTATATGACATTGCAGATTGTATATACATATCCACACATACATTTACATGTATACACACACATATAATCATGAACCTTTTTGGTATATTTTGTGCACAGATCTGTATGTGCTTGTAAGCATGTTTACATTTCTGTGTGGTAAAATCTCTATGGTAAATTACTCTTGGAAAAACAGTTCTATTGTACTCATTTGCCCAAATATCATGTTGACTTACAGATTTTTTTAAGGGTAAGGTTTCTTTCATGTTTTTTGACAATGTTCTTAAACACCATCTTTCTTTCAGTTTACATTTGCAATGCTAACTTTTCCAAATATTTTCCTGCTGTTAATGCTTTTAGATATTAAAAAACAATTGTTGTTATCTTGCCAATGTTCAGTTTTACATAATTTCTTACAAAATGTTCCACCTAGTCAATAACTTTACAATATCTTATATGGCTTTCACGGTTATATCCGCTATGACACATGACAATATTTTGATATCTAAAATCAAAAAATAAATGTCAATAGCTATAATATTTTTTTAAAAAATCATATCACCCCCAAGCAAGGCAATAATGCTACAAGATACAGAGAGTGAAAGAGAATGAGAAGACTTTAGTGAGGAGAAGAGAGAAAAAAAGATAATAAAGGAACAGGATTCAAGAAGAAAGATAGAAATTAATGTTGCATTTAAATTTTTGGAAAATTGCTTGCAGCAGAGAAGCAAAAAATTAAAAGTTCCACTGACAAGAAAATAAACTATAAGAATAGAATTCTTAAATTCATACAGTCCAAGTACAATGGAGAACAGCTCTTCTGAATAACTGCCATGAAAATATTTGTAGAAAAAACAGAGGGAAGCCATATCACACCAGTGGGAAAGTGGCTGAAATCGAGATGCCAGGTCAGGATAAATAACATTACAGACTCTTATTTGCATTTTGTCAAGAATCTCAAGATATACAATAAGAGCACTAGACCTGATATAACAGCAGTATTCAATGCACATGTGGATGCTAGATTTATAAATGTGAAAGATTCTGATGAATATTGTTAATGAAGCATGCAAATATTTCACATTAATTTAACAGTTTCATCAAACAATCAAAATCAGGATTGTTTTTCTTCTTTTTACCTTAACAGACTTATATATGTATTGTCGATGGCAGGATGAAAAAAAAACTGCCTATTATGATAATAAGATGCTCTACACTGGTTCCTTATTTTCTAGGAGAATTTTTCTTGAATGTTGTCATTACTAAGAAGTATTTTGATGAGAACTAAGATAAGAGAACTAAGATAGCCCTATGTAGGTTATTTCATTTTTAATATCAGATGCTTAGATACATTCTCAACTGTTATTTCTGCTAGATATTCTTAAAATATACGACCCTTGCTCTCTCCCTATATGACCATATAACATCCCCATCCACTAATTCATGTGAATGGATGTTAAGTTTTGTATTGAGTGAACAATTGTAAAAAAAAATACAAACTTTCTGGACAGATTTTATGTATACATGTTCTTCATTTGCTTGATACAAGTTCTATTGCACAACATCTAAAAACACATTTCTGTCACATTTCTATTGCAAAATACAAGAAAATATTGCTGACAACACCAATATGCTACACTACCAAAATAATAAGCAAAAACTTCAAATACTTAAGGCCCTCTATATCAAAATCAACCTACCAAAATGCAACAAAATTTATTACAAATACAGCAACAACATATTAAAGTGCATATAACATTTAATGCCATTTTACATTTCTACCAATTCTTGGTCAGCGCCTTTATATTGAAACATTTGTTTTGCAAAAAATTACATAACTTCAATGAATAAATTTAAAATCTGTAAGTATATAACAATATCGATACAAAGTAGCAACTTTTTTTTGATACTTCTTGTGTCTTGTCAAGTAATGGTGCTGATTGCGAGATGAAAAGTTTGAGAGTATCTAATATACGTAGCATACACAGACACTTCTACATTGGCTTTGAACTTAATGGATAAATTGATACATCGTGAAAAACAATACTTAAAAAATTTATTTATGTATATATGTGTGTATATATGTATGTATATGTGTATTTGTACATGTGTGGGTATGTATATATTTGTATATATGTGTGTGTTTCTCTTCATATCTGAATAACTTTATAATAATCTAAACCTGATGCTTAGTTAAATTTAGAATTTAAAATTCCTAGTTTCTAATATTAATTCATAATAATTTTTTCAAATAAATTTTAAATTTTTTAAAGTGAAATTAATAGTCAATTAGTAATACTGATCTATTTCAAACAAGCATTAATATTAATGTCCCAATAAATTGTTTTTAATTTAAAAATTACTTGTATTTCGATTGGTTATCATAGACTATGTAACAATGTCTCCTCTATTTAGGGTGTTTGCCAAGTTTTGAACCTTTTAAAACTCTTCATCTCACAATCAGCAACATCACTTGATCAGACACAAGTATCAAAACATAATAGCTACTTTGCAGTGATATTATAAAATACCTATGTTATAAATTTTAAATATATATATATATATATATATATATATATATATATAAATCCAGGTGAAGAGAACTAAGTTTTACAATTCCGATTTCTGCAGTATTGACTTTTTTTTATAAAAGTGCTCAATGCAACAAATATTGTAGAGCATAATATAATTAAATTTGTTTTTTAATTAAATTTAATATATTTTACATTAATAATAATAAGAAGAATAATGTTACTAATGGAAGGATATTCCACAGATATTTACTTAAAAAATGCTCAATACAAAAGTAGACCATAAATATATGGTAATTAATATATTACTATTATTATTATAAAAATTGCATACTGCAACTTGACAGCTATAAAGTTTTGGTGTTATATATATATATATATATATATATATATATATATATATAAGCATGCAGAGTGGGTATAGAAGAATCCAAAGGAGTATCCTGTACATACAATGGTAGGATAACTCTCTAAGATAGCTCTAAATATATATGTATATAAATACATATAGAGCAAATATAAGAAAAATTAAGGCAGACATGTTACTTTTTTTTTTTTTAATCATATCACCCCGAACAAGGCGGTAACGCCACTGAAGTGCAGGGGGCTACGTAGGAATGAAAAGATTGGAAAAGAGAAAGCCGGAAACCACATCCTAAACAAGGAATGAGCCTCTTCACCTGTTCAATAAACGTGGGTGGAGTGTGAACCGGGCGATAGTTTAGTCTATCTACTCCAACTGAGAAAAAAAAAAGGAAAGAGTGAAAAGATTGGAAAAGAGAAAGCCGGAAACCACATCCTAAACAAGGAATGAGGGATGAGCCTCTTCACCTGTTCAATAGACGTGGGTGGAGTGTGAACTGGACGATAGTTTATCTACTCCAATTGAGAAATCTATAGCTGCATCTACTGATAAGGTCACTGTGTCATGCTAGAAAGTTTTTCTCATCAGAATCCATCTTGCATATTTATAAATCTACCATCCATCCATTGAATACTGCTGCCATATCTGGTCAGGTGCTTCTGCTAATCACCTTGAGGTGCTTGACTAAATCCAAAGAAGGATCTGCAATGTAGTCAGTCCTGACTTTGCAGCCCACCTTCAGTCACTTTCTCATCAACAAGATGTGACTTTCCTCTGTCGTTTCTACAAATATTTCCATGGCAACTGCTTTGATAAACTTACTGGTGCCACAACCATATGAATTTATGTGCACCACTAGATTAGCATCAAGGTTACACCCTTTTACCATTTAAATAGCTAAATATAACTGCCTTTTCTACACTAAGAGTTTCTTTCTCACACATCCCATCTGTGGAACTCCCTTCTGTTTATTACTTCCCTGATAGGTAATAAACATAAAATGCAACGTCAACTACCATCTTCCATCTCCTTGAACCCCATCCATCTCTTATAATTCCTTACACTCCTGCTGTATCTTATTCTTTTTACTCCCACTGTACACCCTGCACACCAGTGGTGACTTTACCTTGCTTGGAGTGAAATAATTAAAAAAAAAAACAAATAATATCTAAAGACATTATCTTTTTACAGATAAATATATATATATATATATATATATAAAAACTACAGGCAGGCTTTGTGAGTGTTGTACAAACATAAATGTGCCTAAGCAGGTCTCTGCAACAGAGATTAGCTAGCCACCCTAGTAGGCAGGTATCCTCGGATACGAGTAGCAAGCAATCATATATAAATGTATACTGTCTTCGTACAGATGTATTTTTATTTATAAATATTAAATAAATTATTTAATTAAAAACAGAATATTTACTTAAATACAAGTATTAATCAAAAATAATGTTCTAACAATTCATTTCAAATTGTCGGTTGTTTATAACCAAGTTTCATTAAAATTCGTTAATTTCCATAACATGTTTATATATATATATATATATATATATAAACTCTAGATACAGTTTTTGAATGACTAACAAAAACACATATCCACACTATTTAATATTTATCTTAACCATTCTCTAATTGAAAACTTAACAAATAAAACCCTTAGCATCATGCCAATGTAGCAACAGCAGTCTTGATAACTCACATCTTTGTCAATCTCAAGGGCTTTGGTCAGTCGATTTTGACACTCCACTTTGAAAGTAGTGAGCCAATACATGAGGGTTTCTTGGAACCAGGACTGATAACCTCCCAAGGTTACCAGAAATAATTCTCTGCAATGATACAAGATATTGTATATTATAAAAATTAATGTTTTCTTAATTTATATTAAATGTTGCTTAACAGAAAACAATAAAATCGAAAATATTAACGAAAGTAATTAAATAAATGCTAATGGCATCATATTTGACAAACATGACATAATTTAAGGGTTTGAAAGTAAAAAGCCACAATCTTCAAAAAACACTAATGAGAATCATGCCATCTTAAGTTTAGATATATTTAGAAATGATTTATCAGATGGTTTCTTAAGGAGATGAATTTTCTTTTAATTTCTAAGGTAGTATTATTATTAAAAAAAAAACTACTGTTTCACTTTTGCTTTAACACTTAATAGTTAATATCACCAGCATTTTATTTATCCTATGAAGACTGTTACTAGCACTATTAATATTATTTATTATTATTTGGAAAAATGCAGGCATGAAATTAATAGTCTTAAGATTATATTAAACCTGGAAAAAAACAGGACAAGTTATTAAACCTGGAAAAGTAAAGGACAAGATATTCTAGTAAAGTAAAAAAAAATAAGAAATTTCTTACTTAAAATATTGCAGCTAAAAATAATTCAAATCTCTCCCAAACCTCACCCCACCATCCATTTGCTCAGACCTATCAAGTAGTTTTATTGAAAAAAAACAAAACAATAATGACAGTGACAATAGGCAAGAAGAAACCAAAGATAAGGAAGATATTGAGAATGAAAATGGCATAGAAGTTTCAGATTCTAAAACTTTAATGATACCACAAATCAGAGGAAGACCTCCAAAACACAAATGTAATACAGCTTGTACTTTGAATAAAAATAATTCTTTAACAATAAAAATATGGATGCTCTGTATAAATTGCATGGAGAAAATGATTAGATAAAAGCAAAACCGATTTCTAAATCTGGTAAATGTTCTTGAAAATATGCAAATGAAGGGAATACAAAAAAATGAAGCTTAAAAAGACAAGTAATTGAGTTTGACAGAGATATTCACAAATGGAGAGAATTTAATAAGGATATTGATTTAAATCCAGAATCATCTCAGTCAGATGATACTATTTCAGAAACTTAAATAACGGAAACATTCCAAATTGAAGCACTGCGCTGCCACCTTCAGGCCAAACATAATAATAAATTTGTGACATCATACCCTGTGTGAAAATGTCAATTATTCCAGAAATTATTGAAAAAGAGGAAGTAACACTCTCATGGATATAAAGTAGAAAACAATTAGGAGACACACTCAGAAAGAATGGTTCATTGAGTAAAAATCTTTTGAAGATGTTTCAAGAAGCACACATATAAAAACAAAAAAGTTGATGAAAATTAAAGACTTTGTTGAGTTTAATTGTTCCTATTTCAATTTCTTGTTGTTTATTTGCTTCATTAACAAAGAAGGAGAGCACTATTGTTAGAGTGAGTGAAGTTACTTCCCATGATATGAAGAAGCCATAAATGGGATTAGCATGAGGGAACATGTTATTGAATTGGAAACATAGATAAAGAAAGAAAAGTATTGCAAAACTATGTAACAGTCCTCAAATATACAAAACTACTTAACATTTCTTCTATATATCTTTTTACTAGTTATAAAAAGAAAAAAAAATACAAGTGATAGGGCACCGCTCCTATTTGACTACAAATGGACTGTTCCCATTGCTATATATAGCAATGGTGGATTCTCTACAGGAGAGTTGTAGGGAGTCGTAGAGAGTCACTTGAGAGTCTCTAATGAGTTACTGAAGAGTCAGTGAAGAGTTAGTCACACTTCCGGTGGCGTACCGGAAGTAATCACGTATACACACGTCTTACGACAGATTGGACTCTTGTATCTTTCTATTGTAAATATTACTAATCACTTCTGTACATACTAACCGTCTTTCCGCGGAATACAACTTATATTCTGATTCTGTTGTTGAGTTGTTCATTTATACCTGGCAACATAACAATAAGTGAAGACTAGGTTATATACAAAAAAAATAAATAAATTTAAAATTCTCAGTAACCCTCATTTTTACATACAGGTGTAATTACATCCATGTAAGAAAATTTAGACAATGAAGTCCTAAAGAATGTAATGCATCACATGAAAACTTTTTCCACTTTGTCAAACATTTCTTCTTTTTATAAAAAAATAGATATTTTGTGTCTATTAAGTTTAATAATCATTTTTCTAATATTTGAATAAAATTTTGCAAGTATGGCTGCAAATATAAAATAGCCAAAACAAAATATGACTGCTGCAGATGTAAAAATTGTCAAAATATTTATTAGGTTCAAACTAAGTGTTTGTAATTTCATTTACTCCTTTTATTGATCTTTCTGTTCTTATTTAATAAAAATGGCAGATAATTGAATCATCCATCAAATCTATCCAGTCCTTTTTGTAAATCATCCATCAAATCTATCCAGTCCTTTTTGTTATTACTCTTTTTAAATTACATTAAAATCTTCTTTTTCTTCTTCATGTGCTGTGTCCCTTCAGGATGTAGGCAATCATGGACTTCTACTTGGCTCTGTCTCTTGTCACTCTCAATATTTTTTTTTTGGTATCTCTTCCAAACTCCACTCCACCATCCATTTGCTCAGGTCTATCAAGTAGGCCTCACACTGTTTTCCTCTGTCTGCTTTTTTTCTATCTGTCCTGTGAATATTAAATTCTCATTTCTTTTTTTTAAATCATTTCACCCCAAGTAAAACAGAACTTGGGCACCTTGGCATAGTGTAATGGTTAGCAAGCTTGTCTCACTAAAATCATTATAACTGAGTAGTGAGTTCGTTCCTTACCGGGTACCCTCTACTTTCGGCTGTGTGTCACATCTAATCTACGCTTAGAAAATCACCTTCCCCCAAGTTTGGGGGTTGGCCGCAGGGCTAACAACCCTACCCCATAAAAAAAAAAATAGTTTGTTACGGAAACAGCAAAATGCTGCCCTATACACCATTGGGTGTAATGGAAAAGTTATTATTATTAAAGCAGAACTGACACTAGTGCACAGGGTGTTACAGAAGAGATGAGATGAGAAAGAGGAACAAGTTATGGGGAAGTCAGAGAATGAGTAAGAACAGGATAAAAATACAGGTGTGAAAAGGGCTGCATGAAAGTGGAGTGTAAAGGAAGAAGAACATGACACAAGGGTTGTCATGAAAAGGATGTGAGTCAAGAAGATAAGAGATGGAAATTGACTTTGCATTTAAATTCTTGGAGATTGTAGTTTTCACGGAAGCAAGTATACGGAAGGAAATTCCACAGGCGGGAAGTGCGAGCAAAGAAGCTGATAGAGTAGAAATTGCAGTTACATTTGATTGGTTTCACTGTAAAAGGGTGGGACCTAATTGCTAGAAATAGTAGCTTGAGTAAATTCATGCACTTTTATGTTCTAGGAATCTCATGTCTTTTCTTAATGCTAAGTATGAGTTTTCTTTTCGTTTGCATCCTCTCCAACATCTCATCATTATTCACATAATCAGTCAATGTTATCCTCAGCATCCTTCTGTAAAACTGCATTTCTGTTGCCTCAAGCCTCTCCTTCATCGTCCAACATTCATTTTTATACAGGACAGATATCACATAGCAATCCAGCACTCTCTTCTTTGTTTCCAATGAGATTTTCCTGTCTCTCAGCACTATGGTTTGCTTCTGAAATGTGTTCTTGGCCATGTCAATGCGTCTTTGGATCTCAACATTGCACTTTTCATCCTCTGTTAGTAGGTTTCCCAGGTATTTAAAGTTCATTACTTGTTTTATTTTAGTTTCTCCAACCTGTATTTGGTATATTAGGGTCTTTTTTTTGCTGATGACCATACATTCAGTTTTCTTGAAGTTTATGCTCAGTTCTTTCTTTTGCTACCTTTTGTCAAAGGTCCTGCATTTTCCTTTACATGTCTGCTATCAGCACTGTGTCATTTGCATATCTTATATTGTTGAAATTGTGGCCACCAATGTACATGATTTAAAAGAGGTAACATTATATATATATATATATATATATATATATATATATATTCAGTAAAGCAGATTAAACAATTTCAATTTTTAAATTCATGTAATAATAATAATAAACAAAGACATGAAAAAATAATAATAATAATAAAGAGGTAACATAATATATATATATATATATATATATATATATATATATATATATATTCAGTAAAGCAGATTAAACAATTTCAATTTTTAAATTCATGTAATTTTACTTATCTGAAATAAGTGACACCACTCTTAGCACAAAGAATTAGAGCTATGTAGATAATTATTAGATATGAAGAAGTTAGTTAACAACAGATGTGAGAGAGAAAGATATTTTAAATAATTAAGTGTAACGCAGTAAGTGTTAAAATCATGACAAAAATTATTTTTAATCACATGATTTACCTTTCATTCAAGTTGCATTTTAGAATGTTGTACAACTTCCTCAACGTAGTGTACAGACTCAGAGAAACCTTGGAACTATTGTTAATGTTCTCCGGAAATTTGTAATATCTCAACTGATAACGATTCATTTCCAACATGAGCTCCTTTGATTTCATTGAAATCTGAAAGCAAGAAAGCAGAAAAAAATCTATGAATCTGTATTATTTGCCTTTGGGCTTTTTGCTATATCTAAATATGTGGCATCCAAAATTCTAACATTGCTTTTTTTCTTTTCTTTTTTAATCTTAAAAGAACTTCATTAAAAAAAATTATTTAAACTTATAAATATTTTTAGAAACAGACTTCTGTAACTATTTTTCTCATACTATATACCAGAATATTTAACATTTATATGACCAAACCGGTGAATAACTGTAGACCAAATTTTATAATTTTGTTTAAGAAGTTCTAAAAATTGGTCCAAAGGAGAACAAGAAACTATAAATTTTATAAGACCAGACCAAAATTATATAAGCCTTCAGCTATTGCATATTGAAAAATACTGACTGACAGCAGTTAGAAAAATTAGAATGTATAAAATTTTTAGTTATCTCTGTACACAGGAAATCTTTTCTATTCTTTTAATGCTATTCATTATATAAAAATATGTATGTAAAATTCTTCTATGCTTTGAAATTTATTCCTTCTGAAAATGTTGAATTCAATTTCTTTGAGATTTCTCAACTCTAACCTAATTTCATTATAAACCTATATATTAGACATTCATTCCTCTACACTTCTTGGTTTATGATTCTAGACGTGGGTTTACATTATTTATCATTTGAAAGAATGGCACTCTCTCTCAACAATATTAGAGGAGTTTTACAAAAATCTTCATAAATGCTTGGTAATAAAATTACTCTAACAAATCATAATCCACAAACATGGATACAAACCTATTTTTTTTCAACAAGAAATAAAGAAACTAATTTCATAATAGGCAACTGAGCTATTTGAATGTGTAGGTAGTGCAACAGCTATTTGTACAGTGAAAATTGCTGCCTCTTGTAAAGACATGTCACCATCTTTTATCCCCATATCTATGGGTTAAAAATGCAGAAGAGGATGCACTCTCTAATCTTGGATAGAAACAACTATAAAAGATTGAAAACTCATCATTCTTCTAGAGAACCACATGTCTGTTACCTCAAGTCTTCTCTTTATCTATGAGTAAATTGTCCAGAATTCACTGCCATATAGAAGGATTGATATTATATAACATGAATTTACGCATACTACTAGATTGGCATTTAGGTCCCACCCCTTTACCTTTGAAATAGTTAAATGCAACTGCCACTTCTACTCAATCAGTTTCTTTTCTCACACTTCTTGGGTTATGGAACTCACTTTCATTTACTTTTTTCCCTAATAACTAAAATCTCCAAAAATTTAAATGCAACATCAATTGCTATCTTCTGTTTTCTTGAATCCCATTCATCTTTCATCCTTTCTTTAATACCCACTGTGCTCAGTCTTTTCTCTTACTGTAAACCCCTGCACACTAGTGGCAGTCCTGTCTTGCTTGGGTTGAAATGATTAAAAAGAGTTCAACACAAAAGTTCCTCACAAAATTTCTCTATTTCTTAATATTTGCTTAGCTTTCATTATTCCAACACACATTCAAATCTCTGCATTATATTTTTTTCCCAGATAGTTAAAAACCTGTATTTGATTCTGATGTCTCCAATTTGTAGGTCACGCCTTAGAATGTACCACTTGTTAATGAATATTCTTTTTTTTTTTTTTAAATTGATGTTCAGTTCTTTCTTCCCACTTTCCTTTACTGTTTTATAAAGCAGTACTTTCAGTTTTCTTTTTCTGTCTGCCATCAGCATAATGTCATTTGCATATCTTATGCTGCTAGGATTGTGTCCATTAATAACAAATCCAGGAAGGACTTCTCATTCTCTTAGGATTTCTTTGCTGTATAGTTTAAATAAATTTCATACAAAGACACATCTTTGTCTTATACTCTCTTATTTTTTTCTACTTGCTTAATTTATTTTTTAATCATATACAGGAAGCTTATACCCAGTAAATATTCTAAATTATTTTAATATCTTTCTTAAATAATTTTTTATTCCCTGTTTAAATAAACCTCACTACTGATCTTGGAAAGGACCTCCTAACTGTGATGGATTGGAGTAAGAAATGGCTCGTAAATTTCAATGCTTCCAAAACAAAGCTGCTCTCCTTTAACCACAAACTTTCATAACTTACATCAATATGGATCACACTAGTCTCCCATAAAGCAATACACTGCACCTGCTCAGCCTCACTCTCTCAGCTGACTTCAAGTAGAATGACTACATCGAATCAATAGTTATATCTACTGCTAAAGAGGTTGGGTCACTGTGCCAGGCCAGGAAGTTTTTCTCATCAGAATCCGTCATGCACATTTATAAATCTACCATTTTTCTGTGTATTGAATACTGTTGCCATATCTGGTCAGGTGCATCTGTTATTCATGTCAGGGTTCTCAACAAAATCCAAAGAAGGATCAGCAATGTAATCGATCCCAGTTTGACAGCTTGACTTTCTCACTGATAAGGATGTGGCTTACTTCTGTCTTTTCTACAAATAATTTCACGGCTTCTTTCCCTGGTGCCTTCACCACATGAATTTATTCATGTTACTAGACTGACAACTAGGTTTGATCTATTTACCATCAAAAAAGGAAAATGTAACGGCCACTTCTACTCTATCAGATTCTTTTCTTGCACTTTCTGCCTCCCATCTATATACTTGCTTCAAGTCTATAAAAGTTTATTCCTTATCCCTTCTTTGAAATCCCTCTACCTTGTTCTCTTTTTTTCCTTTTTCTTTTCCCTTTTTGCACCAGTGGCAGTACTGCCTTTCATTGGGTGAAATGATTAAAAAAAAAAAAAAAAAAAAAAAAAGAGAAAAGATTGTTGTGCCATTGAACATTTAATTTAAAAACTTTGGATATCCACCTTCTTTCTTTGGAAAGCAGTTTAGTTTTATATGCAAGAACTAATAAAATTATAACTAAAAGTTTGCAGCCTTACCTTGCTGTCAACAAAAACTGAAATTTTCTGGTAATAGTTGACACCAAATATGGCAAATAATGTACTGATGACATTAACAGGTGTACAATGAGTGACTACAAGATTAAGTACATTGCATAGTTTAGTTATCTCATCAAGGATATTGTCTAATACCCCATCACTGCTGATAGTGTCAATATTTTCTTGTAACCATTTTGTGGTATCATGCTGCAAAAGATAAAAAAGGGAAGAACATTATCCATGTGAGGTCAAGATAAGAAAATACAAGTGAAAAAGAAAATATATATACTAGCTGAAGTACTCAGCTATGTCAAGTAAGAGATCAAAGTGAGGAGTGGCTCATTGAATGATTTGTTTTCAAGGCCTAGCAACCCTTTGTAGATTATTTTAAAGCCCAAATATATTTTGGGTTGTAGAAAGTTGCTTACCCTACCCAGTGATCCTCCATATAAATACTAACTAGGATCGACACTGCTTAACTTTTGGTGATTGAACAAGAACCAGTGTTTTCAGTGTGGTTTGACTGTCAGCAGATGACAAGTGAAGATTAATAAAATTAAAGAGATCTGTACTACATAAATCTTAAGAGGGAATAAAATATATAATCATGTCTATTTTATAATCTTTAGTGCAATTAGACAGAACTTGTTCCTTTAAATATGTTTTCTTAATAAATACAGATATTTTATGTCAACTGAGTTTCTACATTTTCCTCTTCAAATAATGAATGAAAATTTACAAAAATGGCTGTTGATGTCTGAAATTCCCAAAACTTTTATGCAAACTTATGTTTGGTGTTACATTAAATTCAATAGAACAATTCCAGGATAAAGTTTCATCTGTCATGTCATGAAGAATTTTGTCATTTATAATTTTTGTTGTCAACGAAAAATTTGTTATTTCCATTAATTACAATCAAATTATTGTCCTCAACTTTGTTGTTGTTATCCCAACATTACAGATATTGCACCCTCCAGCTTTCATGAACTGCTTGATAACTTTCAAGGAATTTCTAACTCAACCCATTATTTAATCTACAGGCATAGATTGTTATTGTTCTACTTCCCATGTTTTGAGTTATCTCATCTAGTTAATATTTAGTACTGCTCAATTATTGCTGACCCTGTTTCAACTAAGTCTAAGTCTGAACAGCCTGGTCCAGGGACTGAACTCACAATGACTATGCCACAAACCAATATTTTAATTCAGTAATCAAGAGTCAGACACTATATTTTTTAGACTCATAACTTTCACTTCATATAGGAAAATTTCATTGGAAATAAAGAAAAGAATACTGAACTGTTACATATTATCAGAATGCCCATATCAGTAAATGCTGCACATTCTCTTCACAGATGAGAGAGACTTGAAGCAACAGAAATAGGGTTTTATAGAAGGATGCTGACAATAGCAATGACACAATCTTAGAAAAAAAAATGTAAAAAAAGACATTTATACATAAGGAAGAGATAGTTGAAAGTTTCTGGGATACATAATTAGGAAAAGGGGCTTGGAAAATTTGATGCTCACAGGACAGATTTAAGGTAAGAGAGACAGAGGAGAGCAATGCATAATCTACCTGGTGAGCTAGAGTGAATGGATGGAAGAGAGAGCTTTACTCTGTGGATAATTGGTATGATCAGATTAGATTGTAAATAAATGAATATGTTTGACGAGCTTGATTTGACCATTCTGCCTGGGAAGGATTGTTTTCAAACGCTAAAGTGAATTTTACCATTACAAATATTTTGACTAATTTCAAAGTAAAAAAGAGATGAAGAAAACCCATTTCAAGAAAATATGGTCATTATTCATTGGCCAAATAAAGATTTTCTTAAATAATTATTCTTAGAATAAAACAGTTGAATGTGTCACAATGTCATGAGTTTCATAACCCATTAGGGTCATAGGGACACCACATATACTGCAGCCATAACAGCAGTGAGACATGTTATCCTGACAGAGTCTATCCTCTTGAAGAAGATTTTTAAATTCAGATTTTCCTTCATTGGATTCCTTAGAGAATATTAACACACTTTAACTGGATAAAGTCCATCCAGATATAACTGGGTCATTTAATATTATTGAAAAAAATTGACAAATTTTGAGCAGAAATAGCATAGTTTTTCTCGAAGTTCTTCATTTGAACCTTAAGCACTCATTCCATTATCCATTCCACATTTAGAATCATCATCATTTTATTTATTTTTTCCCAAAGCACTTCAGAAATAATTTTAGCATTGAGAAACTCAGAAATCGTAGGGAGTCAAAGCTAGACAGGGTTAGATATGCTAAAAGTCAAAGGTGATGCCATGTTTTGTCAAGGAGATATAAAGAATTGCTTAATCAATAGGAATGCAATATCACAGTACACACAAGCTCACTCAGTGATATTGCACAATTACTAAATAACTAATGGATAGCAGCTGTTTATACATGCATAGCAACGTACACTTTGAATAATTGCCAAGGCTGCATAACCAATTCTCAAGGCGCTCAAAATGGCTAGAAAATGTATCTAGATAAAACTTATATAAGTTTAATGAGATTAGTGAAACAAAAAAAAAAACAACTTTTATATTCCATCACTACATTTTGATGTATATTTTGTAAAAAAACATTTTTTTAACTGCTAGAAAAGAACATTTCTATTAGATTAAAGTAAAACCACAAGCTTTAGGGAATCACTTGAAAAAAAGACTGTTGCTTTACCTTAAGTTGTTTTAATATCAAATTAGAAATTTGTTCTTTGATTGGTGGATTTTCTTCCCACAGATCTAATTCCAAGATTTCTGTCATAATGCTGTTTAAGAGAGAAGTAAAAATATCAATTTATTTATTCTGAAATGAATTAACAGGATTATTTTATGAGTTGACACAAATCTTACTAGAAATTTAAAATATCGAAAGAAGATTTATGATAGAAATATTAGAAAAAAAAGGGAGACAGAAATATCAAAAGGAGGAGGAGGATGGCGATATCAAAAGGAGGATGATAACAAAGTTATCAAAAGGAGGAGGATGACAAAGTTATCAAAAGGAGGAGGATGACGAAGTTATCAAAAGGAGGAGGATGACGAAGTTATCGAAAGAAGGATGACGGAGTTATCGAAAGAAGGATGACGGAGTTATCAAAAGGTGGAAATTGACAAAGATATCAAAAGGAGGAGGATGACAGAGATATCAAAAGGAGAAGGATGACAGAGATATCAAAAGGAGAAGGATGACAGAGATATCAAAAGGGGGAGGATGACAGAGATATCAAAAGGGGGAGGATGACAGAGATATCAAAAGGGGGAGGATGACAGAGATATCAAAAGGAGGAGGGTGACAGAGATATCAAAAAGAAGAGGGAGATATCAAAATGAGGAGGATGAAAATATCGAAAGAAGGAAAGTGACAGAAATATAAAAAAATGGCAGAGAAATATCAAAAGAAGGAGAATGACAAATATATCGAAAGACAAAGAATGACGCAAAAGAAGGAGGGACACAGATATTAAAGAAAAGAAGGACACAAATACAAAATTACGGTTAAGCACAGAAATGTCAAAAGAAACGCGGATAATAGGGATAAGAAAAGGAAAGTGACAGAAATATTGAAAGAAAAGATGAGACAGAGATAGCAAAAGAAAGTGTATAAAAGAAATATCAAAAGTAGATGAGGGGTCAGGAAGGTGATATCTGGATGTTATTAGTCTGGAAAAGGTGATCCTCACATGCAGTACCATTGAAAAGTGCCTGAAAACTATACCAGGGACCGTGAGTCAAATTCAATAGATGGGACTCTAGGAGCCATTGATGGCTGTGCTAGCACAAAGTCGGAAGTTTTTGGGACCATCTTGAGTATGAAGAATGGTAGACTTTGAAAAACAGTAGCTACTCTGGCATCTACGCATCGTTCATTCAGCAATGAATTAGAACACTCTCAGCTATTGGGCGTGTATAATAATAATATACATGCTTAAAAAGTCTGCCTCCTTCCACCGAGCGCCCATAGCTCAGAGGTAGAATCGTCAACTGACACCAATTTGGTAGGGTTTCAATCCTGGGTAAAAAGCAATTGGCTGTTTAACTGTACTGATGAGTTGTGATACAGCGAAACAGATCTGTCTGTGGATGACCATATATATATATATATATATATATATATATATATATATATATATATATACACACACACTTGTTTGTGTACATAACTCAATAAATCCCAGGCCTAGCTTATAAAACAACTTTTAGGCAAAATTCAACTTTATTCATCAACATAGTCTTCTTCTAGGGTGATACACTGATTCTAACAACTCGATGCCTTTTTTGTAGAACGATTTGTCTTTGGCCTCAAAATACGCCTCAGTTTCTGATATCACTTCTTCATTGAAACCAAATCTCTTTCCCTGGAGCATTCTTCTGAGATCTGCAAACAGCCAGTAGTTTCTGCTGGCCAGATCTGGAGAATAGGGTGAATGCGAATGCAATTTGAAGTTGTCATTGTTGCAATCAACGTGTGACACAGTGCATTGTCTTGGTGAAAGATCACTTTTTTCTTCTTCATTTGTGTCAACTTTTGATGATTTCATCCGTCAAAAGCACCAATAATGCCATATAATATTTGCTATAGAGGATCCTTTTCTCAAGATAAT
>JBBBDQ010000131.1:3042500-3087500 GCA_037127315.1 Ascarosepion bandense | reverse complement strand
CGGGAGCGAGTTCCACAGGCGGGAAGTGCGAGAGAAGAAGCTGCAGGAGTAGAATTGTCGTCTGCATTTGGCTAACCTGATTGTGAATGGGTGGAACCCAGTTGCCAATCTGGTTGCACGAGTAAACACCTATTGAGGAGGCATCAGTGACTTAAGTTCGTCCGAGCAGAAGCCATGAAAGTATTTATAGAACAGACAAAGAGAGGCCACATTTCGACAGTGGGGAAGTGGCTGCAGTCGAGCAGCCAGATCAGTACCTATCACATTACAGACTCTCCTTTGGAGCCTGTCAAGAACACTGAGGAGAATGGCAGGGGCGCCTGACCATAAATGGCAGCAATACTCCATGCATTGGTGGATGGTTGACTTGTATATATGCAGGATGGATTCAGGCGGAAAAAACATCCTGGATCGACATAGTGACCCAACCTTCTTAGCAGCAGACTTTGCTATGGATTCAATATAGTGGTTGCATTTGAGGTCTGAGGACAGGATAAGTCCGAGGAGGCGTAATGTATTGTTCTCTGGGAGAATCGCTTGGTCCATGCTTATGGGAGGCAGGAGAGGTTGCTTGTAATGGTTGACAGAAAACAGCTTGGTCTTAGACGAATTGAAGTTGACAAGCCACTTCTTGCCCCAGTTCACCACAGAGTGTAGATCCCGTTCAAGTTCAACTGCGAGATTATGTCTGTCTACCACAACAGGTTTCTTACTGGTTCGGAAGTATATTGTACTGTCATGTGCGTACATGCCTACTTGGGACTTGATCTCAAATGGGAGGTCGTTGATGAAAATAAGGAAGAGCGTCGGGCCTAGGATAGAGCCCTGTGTGAAACCAGCATTCATGCTGTAGGACGAAGAGGCATGCCCATTCAAAATGACCTTCATTTTGCGGTTATTTATGAAAGATTGGATTAGGTCAAGCAGTCGACTGGTAATCCCATAACCCCGTAGTTTGCATAGGAGGCCAGAGTGCCAAACCCTGTCGAAAGCCTTGGAGATGTCCAGAACAACCACGTGAGCCTCGTTAAACTCATCAAGGGCCTGTAGCATGTACTTCGTTACGGTTGTTAGCAGGTCGACCGTGGACCTGGCAAAGCAGAATCCATATTGCCTGTCAGAGAAGAGTTCGTAGGCAGTGAGATGATGAACTATTTCAGCATTGATTATGGCCTCAAATACTTTCCCGAATATCGGTAGAAGACTGATAGGGTGATAGTTGGATGGGTCCGAGGGTTCACCACAATTCTTAAATACAGGAATGACTGAAGAGAACTTCCAGCAGAAAGGCAGTAGTTAAATAGTTTAGAGAGGACAGGGGAAAGTTCAGGAGCACACCTCTTAAGGACTATCACCGGGATTCCATTGTCTCCACAAGCATTATGGGGGTCGAGTTTTGAAATTTTTCGGGATAATACTCCGGACGAGTCAAATGTGGAGTTGGATGAGAATCTGCGGGCAAAGCACTCAGCTTTGTCTGCAGATGATGTGAGAACCTCAAATTCATGGATTAAAGGAGGTATTGAGGATTTCCTATTGTTGAGCACTCATTTGCAAATCCTCCAATTGTCCTTGGAGCCGAACTTGCGGTCAGCTATGCGCTGTCGCATTCTCTCAGCAAACAACCATTTGGCATCATTTAGGGTTCTCTTGCACTCATTGCGAGCAGATATGAACAGGCGCCTATTGTGATCAGATGACTGTCTCCGGAATAGACAGAAGTAATGGTTCCTGTGGGCAATGGCGGCTGAGCAGGCCGGAGAGAACCACGGAGAGGAATGAGGTTTTAAGCAATACTTCTTGGTGGGTATGAAGGCATCAATGCCAGCTTTCACCCATGACGAGACCTCAGAGGCACAGTCATCAACTGATAGGTCCAACACTTTTCCCCAAGGGACGTCGCAGAGGAAATCGCGAAAGGCATCCCAGTCAGTTTTTTGGTGGAGGTAGGAGGTCCTATAGGTAGGGGGCTCCTGGGTGGAGTGAGATTGGAAATAAATTGGAAAGAAACATATATATATATATATATATATATATGTGTGTGTATATTTATATATGTATTCTCCCTGTTATAACAAAGACTGTTATGCATTTACTTATATATATCCCTTTATGCCAATAAAAGTTCTGTTACCATTAAGCAGTGTATCAATTCCATTATAGACTGAAGCATTTTTACAACTAAAAGGGCTTTCCATAAGATGTTTTGTCTGTCCATCAAAGCAATTAAGTTGTATATCAAAGTAACTGTCAATGCGAGATCGACTATGTGGGTAAAACCATCCACAGGGGTGAAAGTTAGAATTGCCAAACATGTTTCAGGCCAAATGCGTAGAATGAGCCGGTGAAATCTGGGTTTTCGCAGAATCATGCCTCCACAACTGGCAAGCATTTATTAAATTTTGCTGCTTGCAGAACAGTTCATTCTCCTGAATTTTTCTCTGCATTGCACAGGGCACTGAACAAACTCCACTTGAATATATTGAAGTCTGTTGCTACTAACATGCAAAGACCTGCCCTGTGCATGCAATAAAAATTAAAACATAAATTGGCCCTCTTTGGAGAAGCCATTACCAAACAAAGGATAATGTTATATTATTAGCTCTACTTTGTATTGAGCACTTTTTTAAGAATAATGTTTCTTTGGATATGGAATATTATTCCATCCATACCTACCCTATACTTGGAAATATATATATATATATATATATATAGGTTAAATAGCAAAACAGTCTGGCAGTCTAGGAGAAAGACAACTCTGAATTCAAAACCCAGCCACCTAGATAGGTAGATATGGTGGCACATAGATAAATTCATAAAACTGTTGTGACCATGTGAAAGGTTTAAGAAATAACAAAAAGTGTTATAGAAATATTGTATATTTAACAGTAAATACAGCATAAGAGTATTACACGACTAGCGCATATGTTGGTTTTCCAGTGTTCCATCAATCCAACTGTCCTCCCCAAGGTCTCCACTTCTACTAATCTTATAGTAGGTGGAAGAGTCCAACACAGACTCTTTAAAGGGAGGACACCACAACACCCCACTTTTCAGCCTGACTCCATACGGAGTCTTTTTCGTTTTTTATAATTATCACACAATACTTTTTTATTCAAAAAAATTTAAAAAAACACTTTGAAAAAGCTATATTCAGGAATTATATTCTCAATTTTTTCTTTAGTTTTACGACAAACATTTTACATGTTAACAACAGTTTCTTTTATTAAGGTTCGTACTCATTATTCTAAAATAATGAAAAATGGGATAAGTTTAATGGTAAACTTCGATCTCTCAACCATGTAAATAATGTTACCAATTTATCTGTCTATTGTTCCTATCTTCCAGTGAGCTTTATTATTCCTAAATACACAGAAAAAACCTTTTCATCAATCTTAAAGCGCTTTTTAAACACTTTATTTTTATTTTCCACTTTGGTTTCACTCGAAAGGAATTTGTCAAATGCCGATTTTATTTTCCTGGCAAACATGACCTTTGCTGGCATCTTGGCATATGAAGCACAGCTATTAGGGGTTATGTGATACACCTGCAAAAACTGCTGTATAGCCGTATCAGTGGTAGTACCTCTTGCCTTCCTCAGTGCTCTCTTGAAAGTGTTCACAAAATGCTCTGCCTGTCCATTACTTCTTGGGCAATATGGCGCTGTGATAATATATTCAATCAAGAATGACTGACAAAATTCACAGGATGTGAACTGTGTGGCATTGTCTGTTACAATACAGTCAACAACTCCAAAACGAGAAAATCGCTTGTGCAAATATTTTCACCTCTGATTGGCTTCTTACATTTCAGTATTTCTGGCCATTTGGAATAACTATTTATTACTATTATATCATAAAAACCATCAAGCAGACCAGCAAAATCATGGATAGTCAGTTTTCGAGCAGGGATTGAATTTTATCAGGGAATAATGATGATCCTTTAGCGTGCTGTTCAGCCCTGTAGTGAAGTCAGCATATATATGAATTTCTTTGCCCTTGTTTTAATATAAACTGCTGGAGAAGCCCATTTACTATATTCAACCTTTTCCAGAACTCCTATTTCCACAAGCCAATTTAACTCCTCATCAATTTGATTTAAAAAGGCAAATGGAACATTACATTTTTTTCTTAAAACCTGGGTTTACATCTGGCAGATATTTTTGTGCATTTTCCTAGTCCTTCACTGAAAACATCAGAAACATTTTTTTTTAATTTCACCATTCAACTTTTCTGCTTCGTCAGTCAAATTTTCAACTTTTTGACATAATGAGTTAATAAGTATATACCAAAGTTGAAACTGTTCTGACTAATCAGTACCAAACAAATTACCCATATTCTTCATAATATATGCCTTTAGTTTTAAAGTTTTCCCTTTGAATGACACATTCGTTATAAGTTCACCCATAAACTTAACAGGGTCACCAATTACGCTTTTAGCTATTTGGTTTGTTCTTAACAAAGTCGGCTTACCCAGTTTTTTCCATGTTTGATAATTATGGATATGTCTGAACCTGAATGAAGCTGTAGCCTTAAATTTTTGTTAAATATTTGTACTTTCTGATGTTATGGCTTTCTAGTTCATCAGTCTTGGTAATTTTTACAAAACTTTTTTTGTCTTGTTCTTAATCCTGTAGTGGTAACTTTTGTGTCCCAATTTATCGCAATTAAAACATTTTTATCTTTAAAACAACAATCTCTACCAATGTAATTGACCACACCTGAAACATGGTCTTGTCAGCAAAGTAACTTTATTACTTTTTAGTTGACCCATTTTAAATTTTCTTTGATGTATTTTTTAATGTAAGCCATGCCACTCTGTTCAATGTTTTTTTAAATTCTCTTTGATGCTTACGAAACGTTGGCAATCTTAAGCAACTTACTGTAAAGTAATGTCAGATTCATTTTCAAGTTTGTTGAGTACCCTACGACATATTTCCCTGAAATTAAATCTTGGACAAAAATCAGGCATTTAAAATTATTGGCACTTAACTCTGCCAATCTAAAGTCATCGCAATGTTTATTAACTACACTCATGAAAGTAGTATAATCTTTGTCTTCTTTGCAGGTGAGATTCTGCATTTCCAATGCTCATGGAACAATGATGTTTTCGGACTGAAGAGTTCTGTTAATGATCAAACTGTCTCTTTAAATTTCACGTCACTAGTTTTCTTGGGCAAAATATAGTTAACACACTTATTATATTCTGCTGTGCCTAAAAATAGGCAAACCTTTTTATGGTCAGCCCAATTTGCGCAATCTGTATAGTATGAGTCCTTCTAACATTTAAAATACAAAGTGAATCTAATTTCTTCTTCAGGTGCAAACATGAAGTTTTCAATAGTACTTCAAATAGCATTTTGAAAGAATGTGTTTTCACTGTCCTCATTTTGGCTTTTATATTATACAAGTGCCTTTGCTCATTCTGTGTTTGAAGGAGCATTTCTTTAAGTTGTTGTTGTCTAACCTGAATTCCAAGGTGCAATTCCTCAAATTCCTTCTGGTATTCTGCTTGTTCTCATTGGAATTTCTCTTGTCTTTCCAAATATTTCTGTTCCAACAGTAGTTGTTGTTCCTGTTGGTGTTTCATCAACTCTAGCATTGCACTTTTAAATTCATTCATTTTGCTGTAGTGGCACGTAAAATAAGAAATGAGAAGAGGAATTTTTTCTCCTTACTCTCTTAACCAACAATAAATCTGTTTGACGTGTACTGAAAAAATTTAAAAGTGAGACAGTGGGTAAATTTTTACTTTAACCTATCAGCGAAAAGCATAAGCCTGTTTGACTTGTACAGTTCTTTTAGTGACTTGTTGGAATGGGAAAAAAAAGTTACAAGAAAAAAATTTCTTTTTATGACTTCAAGTGAAGTTTATTGCTTTTAATCCTTCATTGCCAAGATGTTGTGATCAAGTGAAAGGTTTAAGAAATAACAAAATATGTTATAGAAATATTGTATATTTAACAGTAAATACAACAGAAGTGTATTACATGACTAAAGCGTGTGTCGGTTGTCCAACATTCTATTAATTTGACTGCTCCCCCAGGGCCTCCTCTCCTACTAATCTTATAGTAAGCAGAAGAGTCCAACTTAGTCTCTTTAGAGGGAGGACACCACAAGAAAAACAAAATACACAATAGATTTTACCTATAGATGCTTTCACTGGAGGAGAATTATCTAGAATGATGTTTGCACCAATGAGCATTGAGCTCTTGGAAGGATGAATAAAATGTTAGATTGAATATAAATCAATTGATTCTTTAGAAATATATATGTATATCTATACATCTATACAATATTTTCAAATAGAATTTGCATTTCTTCTGTTAAGAAATATAAATTCTGCTCCTGAAGCGAAATAATAATCACAATTAAAATAAATCCTAAGAAAATTCACTTACCCCATACTTGTCTGAAAATTTCTGAAGTTTTCTGCTTCTAAAGGATAAAATGCTGGTCCTGTTTTGATTTTAGGTATCATTGATTTGATGTAATTGGTTGCTTCTGATCGGAACATGGTAATCTGAATAAAACAATATTTTCAGCTGAAGCATCATCTCTTTAAATTTATATAACATAAATGTATAAATCCAGAGATATATATGTGTAGTGATAGACAGGAACTTGCTTAGACTGACATATAGATATTATTAATGTATCTAGATAGCAATGTTTTGTAATATTACATTGGTTACCAGTAATCTAGGTTAGATGAATTAATATATATATATATATATATATTATTGTTAATTATGTTGTCTTTTCTTGTCAGGGTTTATTTTTCAATCTGCTGAATAAGCCTTGATGAGAGAGGATATCATAATGGTGCCTTTACAAAACTTCAAAATCAGCATTATTCTGCTCAGTTAAGAGACAAACTTCTCCATATCAATCCTATTTTTATCTATAAACCACTATATATATATATATATATAGAGAGAGAGAGAGAGAGAGGTAAGTAAGTAGCTAACCTAGAACAAAGTCTGAAGATTGCATTGAATTGTGAAACTGACAGTCAATATGCAATTTTGATTTCTATGCCTACATTGTGTGTGTGTGTATATATATATATATATATATATAGAGAGAGAGAGAGAGAGAGCAAAAGACAAAGAAAAAGGCTTACATTTAAGTATCTACAGTAGCACAATAGTTAACTATGTAATCTTACATGTTGTTATAAGGAAATGTTTCCTTTACTGAGAACTTCTGCTGGACTAAACAAAGCTTAGTAATGATCTGTATTTATATGTATATGTGAAAACTTACTTACACAAACACATATATAATTAATGTGGAGAATTTTGTCACTTAACTGAGCAAAGTTATTTTAATCATGCTGACTTCAAATTTATTTTGCATTTCTATGAAGTTTCATAAAAATGCAAAAAAAAAAAAATCGGGAAACAGCAACAGAAGAAACTAAAACAATAAAGAGTGAAGACATCACATTAATGCCTTCATGAAACTCTGCTCAGCTAGATGACAAATTTCTCCACATTCTACCTCTTTTTCAATATTGAGCATTTTTATAACAAAATACCCAGTTGCCAAAAACACCTTTCTACCAGTAAACTATTAAAAAAAAGCAATGTTGGCACTAAGCATGATTACACTTTAACACTATATACATATATATATATATATAGTCATCCACAGACAGATCTGTTTCGCTGTATCACAGCTCATCAGTATGGTTAGACTCCAATTGCTTCTAACCCAGGATTGAAACCCGACCGAAGTGGCGTCAGTCGATGATTCTACCTCTGGGCCATGGGCGCACGGTAGAAGGTGGCAGACTTTTTAGCATGTATATTATCACTATACACGCCCAATAGCCAGAGTTCTCTAATTCATTAGTGAATGAGCAATGCGTACATGCCAGGGTAGCTACTGTTTTTCAAAGTTTACCATTCTTCCAGAGTGAGTGAGAATCAGGGTGTGAGAGCGTAAATAGTCATCTGCAGACAGATCTGTTTTGCTGTATCACAGCTAAAGAAATGACTTAGAGGTAAATCCCAAATGCATCCTATTTATATATATTGAAACTGATCCATCCAGAGGGCTGAATGAAAACCTTTATCTGTGCTTTATAGACTATGCAAAGGAATTTGACAAAGTATGCCACAAAGACTTGTTCGAGATGCTTGGCAATTTCAATATTTTTCAGGTAATCCGAGAACCTATACTGGCAACTGGTTCGTCTTCCTCTTCACTCTCTTATAATTGATCTTTTTACACTTATGTAGCCCCCTGCACATCAGTGGCATTTCCACCTTGCTCGGGGTGAAAGAATTTAAAAAAAACAAAAAAACCACTTAACATATCTCAACTACTCATGCTTAATGTCATAGACTAAAAGTCTTTGGTAAAGTTCTCAATAAACAATAAGAAAAGGAAGAAAAAGAACAGAACTAAATAATACTATGTACATAATATATGTGTGTGCTAAAACTAAGCAAAGCAACAGTAATAAGACAAAAGTTCATAATATTAGAATTGTGTTCACATGCAAAAAGATACAGGGAAGTGTTTATAGCATTCTGACTTCAAGATTAGAAAGAACAAATATATTGAGCATGTAACCGAGAATTCTATTTTTAGTGCTAGGAAGAAAGGATTTGTCTGTAAATTTAGGGAAGAAATTTCTTAACAGTCATTTCTAATGGAGATTGAAACCAACAAAAAACATTACTTCACTCTTTGAATCCTTGTGGCTTCTGGTGTGTTTCCCTCTTTCTTGATAACAAAAATTAACATAGAAAAGATTTTATAACTTGAATAAAATTAAGGAAAACATAACAAGGCTGCTGATTGTGATCCAGAGAAAGGACTTTTAAAAAGTGGAGTGCTGGGATAAATGTATGACGCCCAAAGTAAAGTACACTGAAAAGAACTAAGGTACCCTTGCTTTACATAGACTACTTTTTATGGATATTAAATGTACAGTTCATTGCACACAAACTCTATTTCCTGCTATATAATGTACAATCTATTTGAAATTATTATGCAAATTGCATAAACCTCAATAATTTTAATTTGTTTTGTAAAGTTTTTGTCAAATTTTAAATGATTAATTTAAATGTCAAAACAGATCTTGAGTTAAAATTTTAGGTATTTGGTATGCTGATTTTTAAGATAGATGAGTAACTGGCCATCTCTATTTGAAAAAATAGGATAAAAATGTTCTTAAATATTCCTTCTGCAGCAGAAGAAAAGATTTTGTTGTTATGTCTGTGCCACAGTTCTAAAGTGCATCATCATCATTTATCCGTTACACCCAGATGGTGCATAGGGTATCAACTTTTTTGTTGCTGTTTCTGTAACAAACTGTTTTTTATGGGGCAGGGTTGTTAGCCCTGTGCCCAACCCCCAAACCTGGAGGACCAAAGTGCATAGAAATAGGTAATAGAAAACTATTCTGTCTTTGCATGAAGTTGTGGCAATTCAAAGATAAAGAAAATGAAGCTGTGGATTTCTGTACTATGGAAGTAGTAAAGGGTAGAAAAGAAACATAGAAAGGAATTTCTTTAAATCAAAAGTATATAAAAAATGTGCACCTCGGCATCTGTAAGAGGCATTCTTGATGCTATTTCTTCCATTACTTGACCAGCAGGAGGTTGCATTGTGCCCCACGTCATCTGCAAGGCCTTGATTGCTTTCTTCAGAGCTGTATCAGTCACCTTGTATGGCTGTGCACCATTTGAAATCTCCAAAAGAACTATCAACTGGCTGAAAAAAAAAAAAAAGAAAATAATAAATAGAGCAGAAACAGTGCAAGTGTTATAACATTTCAGCCTCTCAATAAAACACTGACACCATCAACCGTTTTAAAATTACTGGTTCAATTATAGTTCTGTAAAAGAAATGGTCAAAATTTTGATGCAATGCTGTAACAAAGTTTTTTTGTTTTTTTTCTGTTTTTTTCTAATGTACAAATTGATGATTATACCTTAATGGAAGTTGCTACACAACCAAAGCATTCTTCACTAATATTTAAACTGTTAACTGTATACAACCACTTTTTAAGATCAATGATTAAAGTTTGTGAGGACCAAACTTTTTTTGAATTTTCTGAAGCTACAGAGTCCTAAAGAAATGTACCAAATAAAATGTACCATATTACTTAAGGACTTTTAACAATAGCAACAAGTGGATAGCTCATGGAACTCAAAGAGAAAATAATGACTTAATCAATATTTTGATGTTCTACACTACTTCAAACAAAAATTTGGAAGGAAGACCCCATAAGTAATGGATGGTAATAGCAATAACAGTTACTGGATTTGGGAAACCCATTTTCCTGAAAAAATTTTAACAGAAAGATTTTATAAACTTCAACTAACCATACCAATGTCTTGATTAATGAATACCAAATGCTTCCTTACAAAAAAATGACTAGTATTACCATGGGATGTTGCACTATTTCCTCCGGTAGTAGATTGTAAACTTGCATGACATTTTTTTTTTTTTTTTTTTAAGAATTTCTGATTTTTGACCAATACATCAAAGTGAATGGCCAGATTGCTGAGAGAGGGATGTTTTTATCATGACACCATTTAAAAATATACCAAGGTTAAAAAGCTTTTATCTGTCTATTAGTTGAAAACTTGTGACAATTCACTAGCTAAATCATTGAGAGCTTGTGGAAAGGATCTTACCAATGATCTTCCCAAGGTTCATCACTGGAGATTGAGAAAATTGAAAGACACTGTGTACATAAGGCTTGCAGAAAATTGTATGAGTCAGGCAATTGTGAAATATTTTGCTTAGTAAAGAAATGATTAGAAGATAACCTTGAATATAAAATATGTTTGGTTGAATCATAACTTATCAACTTTATTCTTTAACAAATAAAATACACTTATATTTTATTTATTTATTTATTCACCATCATTTGCAATGACTTGTTGCCACATTTCAGGCAGCTCTAATAACTTTTGAATAAAATTCCAACAAACCTTTGAATCTGGTTTTCATTATTGAAGATTTTCTCCATCAAAAAATTTTAAAATAATTGAAAAAGATAATTAGTTGATGCAATGTTAGATGCATATAGCAGAGAGAACAAACAAAGTAGGTTACAATATATTTTTCCTATTGACAAGAATAGGCCATCTGTTGACCCAACTTTTATGGACACATTGCAAATGCTGCATGTATAAATGTACATTTGTTGTTGTATTGCATGTTAAGAACTCTAAATGAATAGTACCCCAACAATCCCA
Organism: Ascarosepion bandense; assembly: GCA_037127315.1. NCBI lineage: Eukaryota > Metazoa > Mollusca > Cephalopoda > Sepiida > Sepiidae > Ascarosepion > Ascarosepion bandense. Next base: position 3,076,273 of record JBBBDQ010000131.1, on the reverse strand, counting down.
CAAGGATTTTAATGTCTACATGCATTTAATTCCTATTTATCTCTTATCCTTTCTTCAACATCCACTGTACCTTGTTTTTTCTCTCACTGTAATTCCCAGTGGTGGTCCTGCACTGATTGGGGTGAAATAATTATAAAAAAACAAATTACCTTTCTTCTATGGAGCTAAGCATTTGGGGATGAAATTTATACTTGACAATTCTTTTACATTAAACATTTCTGTAAACTCCAGATTTATTCTTCACTGCCACTTATGATTAGTAGTTAGAATGAGACAGTCCTCATTACAATTGGTTCCCAAACGCAAAAGTTATTTATGACCTGACCTAATAGAATCACTTGGGTCACATGAGATGCTACAATAATGGACTTTGTAAACCGATTCATTCAAACTAGTTTTTCTTGTTTTACAAATTTCAAATTGTTAAAAATAAAAAGATTGCAGGTTATGAGTTGTGAAAAAGAAACACTTTTTTGTTTACAGACTGATCATCTAAGGAAAACTAAAGAATTTTCGTCTTTGTCCATGTGTTGTGTTCCTTAAGTATATGGGAAATTCCTACAATTTTTATTTTTAGCACTCAGAAAAATTAATCTCTTTGTCACATCTCCTAACCCCTTTTCTGCCAACCATTTATACATGCTCATTAGATAGGTTACTTACTGTTTTTATTTGTTATTCTTGAATTCCTGTGAGTGTCAATTTTTCTAAGCCCTCTTTCCTGATTATATACGCTAGAAATTTACACTGTCTCTTTCTGATTCTAAGTAGAAGTGCCCTTTTTGTTTCTATTTTCTCTAAAACTTTGTCATTTCTCACATGTTCATGCCATGGTATCCTCAGCATCTTTCTGGAGAACCACATTTCTGTTTCTTCTTCATCTGTGAGATTGTTCAGCATTCACTGCCATACAGGAGGACCAATATTACATAACAGTGCAGTACTCTTTGTTTCTAATGAAATTTAATACTGTGCTTAGCATTTTATTGAACAATTCATCATATTAGCATAAAAAAAACCAACAGTCTGAACACCACTTAGAATGATAAAGATTTATCTCAAAATAACAAAATGTACTTTCATGGCTTCTGCTCCAATGAGCTTAGATCACTGGTGCCACCCAAGCACGAATTTACACGAGATACTAGATTAGCAACTAGGTCCCACCCTTTTACAGTTAAATAAGATGTAACCGTAAATTCTACTCCAACAGCTTCTTTTCTCGTGCTTCCCACCTGTGGAACTCTCTTCCACAAGTCTGCTTTCCCGACAGTTACAATCTCCAGGTGTTTAAATGTAGGGTCAATAGACACCTCCTATCACACTAACTCCCAACTATTCTCAGAACACTCTCATCTACCCAACCCTCATTCTCGGTATCCTTACCCGCCTATCACCCACCCTCTGACATTTCCTATATTTAATCAGCCTTTCTCCACTCTACATAGCCCCCTGCGCAGTAGTGGCAGTGACATGCCTTGCTCGGGGTGAAACGCTTATAAAAAAAAAAAAAAAAAAAAAAAATATATATATATATATATATATATATATATATATATAAATATTAATTATAGTAATAATACCAATACTAACAGAACTAATTCTGTCAAGACTAGCAATAATTAAACTACAAATGAAATCGTCTTGAAACCCACTGGGAACAAACCCGGAGGGAAAAGAAGGGGATGAAAAAAAAGAAACAAACGAATTGCCTGAACAAAAAGTCAAGCATTCGTAAGAAAGAAAAAACCCCAAGACGAAAAACCTTAACAATAAACAGCTTAATACGAAAACAGAGCACACAAAGCACTCAAAGCGAAAGTCTAGCAAACAAAATTGAAAATCTAAGAGCGAGCCAACAACCTACCATGGTTTCGCTTAACAGCTCGTCAGGGAAATTGGCCAATTTCCTTGACAAGCTGTTAAGCAAAACCATAGTAGGTTGTTGGCTCGCTCTTAGATTTTCGATTATATATATATATATATATATATATATATGCTACTAATTGTTTACCCTCTACAAGGCTCAAGAGCCACTAAAAGTAGGAAGTTACTGAATAGAGTTGTATGAATATAAAAGAAGGAGATAAGTAGAGCAAATCATGACATTTAGGAAAGATAATGGTTAACCCTAGACTTAAATAAGCTAAAATTAAGCATACTTTTCGGAGTCAACTCAGTAAGTGGTTCTTAGGAAGAAACTGTTTGACTATAACTAATGTCTTATTAATGGAATACAATGGGGATGATTTGTCTTAGTGTATGTGGCAAGATGAGTCTTAACTATGAAGATTTGAATGAGTGGAAATAATGATTGTCAGATATCTGAACATTTGCTGTGCACTTTTCAATAGAGTGGCATGAGGCTTGCAATGTTTTGTCAGTCAAAAATGGGTTGTATATCAGAATATAATTACCTCTTTTTTTTTTAACTCTATTTGTATGTGATGCCTGAAGATTGCTGTCAAACATGAAACAGATTGTCAACACTTTGAGATAGATGTTCAGAGAGATGAAACTGGGTTTAAATACAAATACAAGAAATTAAGACAGATAAATAGATATGAACAGACTAGACAGAGGTGAGATAGATAGATAGATATGTATGTACACACCTATTCTTTGATTCACAAAATAAAGCACTTAGATTTTTAAGCTGCTCAGTGACAAAGAGAAAAATATTCTGATGACTTTAATCCATATTATTTAAATCTACCCAAACCTGGGAAATGATTTCATTCCAACATGAAACTATATTTAAAGGAATTTACACAATATCCTGTTCCTAAGGATGATTCATTTTCATCATCCCAGAGTGATTCATACTTGTTTTTATTACATAGTACTGTACTATAGACCAAGTCATAATAAAACCAAACTTTCTTACATGATCATCTGTGACAGCTTAGAGACTTTATGTGCTGCTGCATAAATGTCCATGATTCGCTCACTGTGTTGAGAGAGAAGAGTGTCAATAGTGTTTGTTCCAGACTTCTGCAAAATAGACAAAAATTAGAAACATTAAAATAATCAACAAGATTGATATCAGTTGAACAAGGTTAACTTTAGAAAAACCAAAATTTGTAAACAACAAGTCAGAAAGGTACCCATAAGTAAATATTTTTTTTTTAGAATAAGAGTAGTTACTGCAAAAGTTCCTAGAATTGTTTAACAATTTCTTTTATTCTTATAAAATCATAACATCATTATTCTGCCATTAAATCATTTTCTCTATTTTCTATAATTTTATTACATCATTAAAAAAATATTCTGGTTTTAATTGATTTACATTTTTTTTTAATGTATTTAACATGATAGGAATGCTGATCAGGTTACAAGTGTTGAGTTGTGTGAACAAGTGACAACCTGAAGATAACAGGCTGTAGAATGCATTGCATGTAAAACAACTTCCATGGCACTTTACTATGCATTCAAATGAAAGATTATTTTCTTTAAGATTTAAAGGATTAATTCACTTGAAGCCATTTTTAATCATTGATCTGAGAAATGGTTAAGATTGTAGTGCTTGGGGAAACATTCATATTAGAGTCTCTTTCACAATGAAAACGTACTTGGGGGAAGAAAGCTGTTTGAAACTTTTTTATTACAATTAGAATTTGGAGGAAATTAGGGTGATTTCACTGTGGAAGTGACATGGTATGTCCTAGATATAAAGGCCTGAAGTAATGAAACTAAAGAATAGAAGATTTGAAAATTTGCTATGGAAACAGCCATAGAGTTTCCAGATTTCCACAAGCCTATTAAGTAAAACCACATAGGCTTGTGATATCTGGTGGAAAGAGATTAGGAAATGGCAAATAAATCTTCACCCACAAAGTCACATTAGGGATTTTGAACTCTGCATTTCATATACACATCTTCTATTGTCTATATTTTTCAAATGCATAAAATAATAGATGTTTTTTCCTGTGAGTGACACTGAAGTGCTAGGATACATGTCAGACATTTTAATTTACTCATGCATTTTGTGATATTTGCTGAATTACTGACTCCTAAAGTGGCACAAGATTTGAAAAAAATCAATTTCTTTCTCAGTGACTTTCAAAGTACAAAGTTCCTCTCATTCTTATCAACATGTAAGTACCTCAGCACTGAAGGTTGTTTTGAACTCTTCACATTTAATTTAATTTCTCATTTTTATAAAATCTTCTATCAATATATTTGTTAATATTTATTTAAATTCTATGTCTTAAGATCTATTTTTACCTGTACTCAGGAGTTTACAATATTATTTGAGGGTCAAATATACCAGAAACATCAAAATCTCATTAAAAGTTTTGATACCTGAAAACATTACTGGCAAACGTGTGAGTCAGTAGATGAGTTATTTACATGCTGACATGAGTGAGAAGAATACATTTTTTTCACGATTAAAATCACCAAGAAAGAGATGGATTCTTTAAAATCTGACACCACCCATAATTATCATCAGGGGGTCAGTAATTTACAAAATTGAACTTGGTTTTTATATATACTACAAAAATATATAGTTACAATGTGTTGGCTAATGGTACATACCTGTCCTGCATAGGCATAGAGCTTCTGTGCTGCTTTTAAGTAGCCTTCTGTTATACAACGGACCTGAAACAATGAAAAACAATTATCACAAATACTGCTTTCCTGACACATCCATATGTAAAGGTGCTGAAACGTTGTTGATAGAGAATCTGATCAAATGACCAAATTTTGTTCTAGATGGGATTCTTGGTTGGTCTGATTAGTTTATTACTTCATACCAATAGAAAACTGATCCCCCACTTTATGTCCAGCATAATCATAAATATGCTGTGAGGAGGTGCTGAAAAGTTCTTGGCCCAATCTTTTTCTATGTCATGCCCCATCAGGACATATGCAATCGTGACCTTCCACATCTCCCTATCCCTTGTAGCTCTTAACACACTTTCTTTTGTTACCCTCCCAAACTCTGCTATGTCATTCATTTGCTCAAATCCATCAAGTATGTCATGTGTCGTTTTCTCCTGTCTCTCTTTCTATCTGTCCTGTGAGCATCAGATTCTTCTAGCCTTCTTTCCTCATTATGTATCCCGGAAACTTTAGCTGTCTTTTCCTGATGTTAAGTATAAATTTCTTTTTTATTTCCATCCTCTCCAAAACCTCGTCATTGGTATATAGTCAATCTGTGGAATACTCATCATCCTTCTGTAGAACCACATTTTGATTGCTTCAAGTTTTTACATCTTTGACGATATTATCCAGCATTCTCTCCCATATTGAAGGACAGACATCCCATAACAATCTAGTACTTTTTTCTTTGTTTCTAACAAAATTTTTACATCCCTATCTTACACCCATTCTATTTTTATGTATCTGCTGAACTCATTTCCTGTCTGTATATAGGTAGTGTGCTGCTAGTACAGGTTACAATTCTCAAAATCTGACCAAATATCAGATTTTTGTTTAAGATATGTTTCATGACTGGGCTAATATTAATATACTAATTCTGGGAATGATCAGTTTATTACTTAATACCAATAGAGAACCGATCCCATACTTTATGTCCAGCATAATCATATAAATACTCCTAGAAAGTACTGAAAAGTTCTTGGTCAAACACACTTCTCAAAAGCTGGAAACTTCTCAGCACGACCTAATCTCAATGTTTTATTCTAACATTCTAAATCTCATACAATCTTATCTTTTATCCTAATCTATACTATATAAAATTTTATACAATTCAATGTGACATTTTACCTCTGTTACTGCTGTTTATTAACTTTTTCTGAAATGTGCAACAGCTAACAACATGTAACATTTAGGTTTCTTCAAACTTTTAAACTTGATATAAGATATGCAATTTCCTTAATTGCACAACTTATTTGCTCATCAGCCATTAAATCAAGTACACAAACAGTATTTTCATTGTGTATTTATGTCTGTAACACTAAAACCTGACATCTTCCAGATGCCATGTAATTATCTCCCTTTAACTCAACTTTCTAAGTTATTTGTTCACCACTGCTGTAACCAGGCATTGAACTCACAACTCTTTGGGTCAAGTCACTGGAGCTAACCACTATCCACTGGGCTATGTGTCCTCAAGTGCCATTATGCATGAAATGAGAATGATATATGCCAGTGACTGAAATAAAGGGTTCAGTTAGAAATTCCTAGCAGCTGAAGAAGGCCACTGTATACAATGGCCAAAATGTCATAAACATGGCAATAAAGATGAAGAAAACAGTCCGAACAATGTAAACAATATAAATACTACCTCAATTCAGAAGTATAGACAAACTAGAGATTTATTGTTAATTAAAACTTTTTTCTGTAAATCTTAATAAAATGAAATGAAGAATCTCTTTCATGAAGAGATATCAATGCAAAAAGATAAAAAAATAATGCTGAAAGCAAAATAATCTTTCAATTAGTATAAACATTTTTGGTATGTTATTCTGAAATGATCTATTTTTCTTTTTAAAATATCAGCTTAGAAAACTATCATTGCACTATGAAGAAATGTAATTAGTTTAAAAAATAAACTAACATAGAAAATCTAACAGTTGTTTTAAACTATAATATCACTGACAGTAAGCACATGGTCAAGTGGTTAGAACATTCAATTTATGACCATAAGACCAAGATTGTCCAACATTTGCTGCCATACAGAAGACAAATATCACATAGCAGTCCAGTACTCCTTTCTTTGTTACCAATAAGATTCTCCTGTCAGTACTCTGGTTAGCTTTTGAAATGCGTCCTTGGCCATACCAATGCATCTGTGGCTCTCAGTGGCACACATTTTATCCTCTGTCAGAACACTTCCCTGGTATTGAAATTTCTTTACTTGTTTTATTTAATTCCTCCAACCTATAGTTGGCATGTCCTCTGTCCTTAATACCTTCAACATGCGAAGCAGCGTTGTTTTGGTGTTGTGGGTGTGAGGCATTTAGCTGAATTAGTACAATGAAATAGCTTAACTACAAAGAGAATAACCTTAAGCCATGAAATGTAAATTCAACACACTTTGCTCACTGTTTCACAAGTTTATTAAAACCTTTAAAACATTTCATGTAGTGATTGAAATACTTATTTTAAGAAGTGGGTCAGGCCAAGAACCTTTCAGTACCTTCTCACATATATCTGAAGGGAAAATGGGTGTGCAGTAATCATAAAAGGTCATTTGTGTATGCTTTGGTTTGGAGGTTACTCTGTAAGACTGAAAGAAATAGTAAAAGAGTTGTCAAAGTTTGAACTGGAAGATTATCTGGCTGCAAGTGATGAAAACACTTTCCAAGACTAATACAAAGGTGCAAAAATGTCTTATCTGAATAACCTTTTTGCTAATCTAGTGACAGAGGCTAAAAAAAAAAAAACACCCAAAATTTTATCAAAATTACATTTTTGAAAGGCTGGTCATTCTAAAAAAGAAAAAATAAATAATGAGTCAAAGTAAAACATCCAAAGTAGACATGGGGGTAGGGCTGTGTCAAAATCAGTTCAGTAAAAAAACTTTGTGTATGTTATTTTTTTTCCAAGTTTTAAGCTCAAAAAACAAAAAAAAATCTTTTATTTACATTGTTATATGTGAATACCTACTGACAGCATTATTTTCTCAGGTGTGTTTTTTTTTTCTTTAAAACATTTTGTATTTTAAGTTTTACTGGATATGACAAGGTTAAAGTTCTTTGCAATGCTGAAAAAGAGACATAAGATTTGGGAAGAGAGGAATTTGAATAATCTTTCGGACATCTAATGTCATCTGTCCAGAGAGAAGATTTGGTGAAAAAAAAAACAAAGGTTTTCATTTGATGGGAAAAAAATCTTTTCTGACAATTTGACAAAAGTCAAAGGAAAAGAGAAATTATGAAAAAAAAGATTGTAAAGAAAAGAAAAAGATTGAGAAAAAAGGTTGAAATTGAAATGAAAGAAGAGAAAATCATATCTAGAAAGAGATTAATGGGAAAGAAAAAGAAAAAATGGAAAGAAAGGACAAAACAAAGTGATAGATGGAAATAAAAGGAAAAGGAGAGAGTAGAGAATAAAGTAAAGCGAAGAAAGAATAACAAAAAATGGCTTGAAATTAAGAATGGTAGTCAGCAAAACATTATTCCAAATTTGCTGGAAATGTTTGCTGGTAAATATTCTGAGCACTATAGTGACTTTACATGAGACTAAAACTTGGAATGTTAAAGATGATTACCAAATCATGAACAAATATGCTCAATAAGAATGTTGTGAAGTTTAAACTGTACAACTTATTGTATTTTAAAAATACCTATCACATACTAAAAGGAAAAAAGAAAATGTATACTGCTTTGGATCTAATGGGTGACTGTATGATAATGGTAATATTAGCTATTTCCCTACAAGGAAGCATTGAACATTCTTTGACTGAGCAGCCAGTTATGTATTCAGCTGAAATTTAGGAAAACAGGTTTCTCAAAATACAGTAGCTATTATTCCTTTTTCCAATATTGATGGGAGTTTCCTTTCTAACCTTTTATTTGAAGTGGTATGGAATATCAACATCTTGATTATGCCAATATTTTCTCTGAGTTTCATGTGCTATCCATTTTAGCCATTGCTAGTTCTCAATTGATGTGATTTCTGTTATTAGGTACAGTTCTTTCTTTGTGGTTCTCTAGTGCCAGTACCCAGTGTTCAAAGAGGGATGATCTTTGCCAAGTCCATCAGAATTTACTCACTCAAACCTTTTTTATCATTCATCTTAGAAATCAGTCATATGCAGCTGACAATTCTGATATTTCTGAATGGCTTTGGTGCCATGCATGACATCCATATGAAAGACTTGATCTGACAAGGTTTTTAAAAACATGGCTCAAGATTTCAGGCTGATTATTTGGTTTTGTAGCAATTTGTGGTATTGAGCACATCTGTGGTATCACAGAGGAAAATAATAATAATAATAAATAAATAGTTGTGTACTTCACACTAACACCAATTGTTGGTGTTCATATCCAGATAAAAATCAGGGATTTAAATGTTAATTTAGCCACTTTGGGACTTTGCTTTGAGTGTGTGTATATATATATATATATATATATATATATATATACCTGGTATTTTGGCTTAAGTCACTTTGTCACCGCCATGCTGTAGCTGTGTCTTTTCTATAAATACTTTCATGGTAATTAATCTGAGAGGCTTTCCTCTATAGTACCTAGACTTTATCAATTTAAGCAGTGGTAGATTATTGTCAAAGTCTCATCATTGTGTAGTTAAAATGAGTAGATGTATCCATAACTTCTAAGCTAACAGTTTTTCAGTCACACTTCTTGTTTGTGGAACTCTCTTCCAGGTTCTTGCTTCCAAGTCAACTTTGATCTTCAAAAATGGAAATGCAATGTCAATCACTATCTTTTGTCTTCTTAATTCCTGTTCTTTTATTGTTCTGTCTCCTTAATAGTGGCTTTTTTTTTTCTCATATTCTTTAACTCAGTAACCTTTTGCAGGCAAAGAAGACCATGACTCCTGGTCACTAAAGATTTCAGTGGGTGCAGAGGTGGCTGATAAGGCCAATCTTTGCACAAAAAAGCCTGTTGCAACAGGGGCAGGGGATGTAGGGGGAAGACCCAAGCTGGTGGATGGAGCTTTTATGCTTCTTCCTTTTCTGGCACCTCTCTTTAAGAACCCTGATGCAAACCTCTACAAATTTTGCCACTCCAGATTTCACTTGGGATCTTCAGGCAGCTCTATCTTTAGCAGTAGATTCCCAGGAGGAGTATGGGATGTCACAGTACATCATGGTCTTCTTTAAGCTGTCTTTGTACCTCAACTTTGGCCAGCCATGCAAACATTTCCCTGTGAAGAGTTCACCATAGAAAAGCCTCTTCGGTAGTCGGCTGTCCTCCATGTGGTGTGTATGACTAGCCCACCGAAGTTGAGAGTGCAGAAACATTGCATGAATTTTGTCACTTCTGAGTCTGGAATTTTATGGTGCCATTTGATATTGAGGAGGGCACACAGTTGTTTTGCATGCCTGCTATAGACTGTCCATGTCTCGCATGCATAGAGCAGAGATGGAAGGACTACAGCTCTATACACTTGGAGCTTTGTGTCTATACTCAGTCGACAGTGCGGCCAGACTCTCTCTCTCAGTTTGCCATATGCTGCGCTGGCTCTTGCTATCCTGTGGGTGACCTCTTCATTGATGTTTGTGCAGCATGATAATGTTCTGCCAAGATACCCAAACTTGTGTGTGGCTGTCAACCTCTGTCCATTTACAAAGATGTTGAGTTCAATATAAGGTACTGTAGGTGCTGGTTGGTGCAGGACCTCAGTTTTCCTAGTGGAGATGGTGAGGGCAAAATCCTTGCAAGCTGTGGCAAAGAGATTCATGCTTCTTTGCATATCTAATTGGGAGCTGACCACCTGCAGCCTCCGGAGGTTGAACAGACTGCCATCAGTGCAGTGATGGAACCTAACACCCACATCTCTATCCCGGAAGGTATCCATGAGCATTGCAGAGAAGACTATACTGAACAGAGTGGGAGCCAGCACACAACCCTGTTTTTTACTCCATTTGTCACAGAGAAAGGCTGAGAGTACTCACCATTGTCCTGCACCCTCACATTCATGCCGTTGTGAAACTCTCTGATTATTGCAATGAATTTGGCTGGACACCCAAACTTTACCATGATCTTCCACAACCCATTGCGGCAAACTGTATCAAATGCTTTCGTGAGATCTATGAAGGTGATAAACGGATCTACATTATGTTCCTGGCACTTTTCCTGCAGTTACCGAGTTGCAAAGATCATGTCAACTGTACCCCGGCCCGCACGGAAAACATGTCGATTAAGTCTCTTTCTAGATGTGTATTAAGATGGTTCAGCAGGTCATGGACTAGGATCTTCGCAGGTATTGAGAGCAAGAAAATGCCACGATGGTTGTCACAAGAATTTCTGTACCCCTTCTGCTTGTACAAGTGGGTAATTGAGGCATCTTTACATTCTTGAGGCAATTTTTCCTGGGCCCACATTATTGTGAACAAGTTTGTCAGGCTTCTGGTCAGCCTTGAGTTGCCATACTTGTATATCTCAGCTGAGATTGAGTCAGCTTATTGTTTTGCTTGGAGTGAAATGAGTCATATATATATTAGAACATATGAAAGACTACTACAAAATTGTACATATTACTTCAATATTGAAAGAACAATGTCTTATCAGCTAGTTAACTAACGTAATAATTAATAATAAATATTAATTGCTCTATTTTTATATTGAGCACTGTTTGAAATTAATGTTTTAAATGTTTGCAATTTTATTTTTTATTCTTCTTCATTTGTATATATATATATATATATATATATGTGTGTGTGTGTGTGTGTGTGTGTGTGTGTTTAAATTTTTATATCTATGTAGTGGTGAATATCTGAATATGTAGAGATAAATTGGAATAACATTTGTATGTGCATATATTTATCTATTTAAGTGTGGGTGTACATACTTATATATTTATATATGTGGATATGCAAATGATATTTGCATGTACATGTATATTATATTTGAAAATATGTATAAAATGTGTCTTTGTATTTAAGTTACATATTTTCACTTTGTTGTATGTAAGTGTATATAGTTGTTTTTTTATATAATCCAGTTTTTAAAATTATATAGATAATTTTTTTATTCCTCATAAATATATGGACTATTCCACTATTATAACAGTATGTTAGAAATATCAATATTTATCTTTTACAACAGTCAGTTTTGAATCTGCACCTGAAGATTGCATTGTGCATGGGGTTCAGAGTTGTGCTACCAGTGAGGAAAAAAAATTATTATTAGTCTAACTGGTAACTGTGTTATTATACATTGATTTAATATTAAAGGCCTGCAGATTGTTAATAATTACTTTATAACATTGCTCCTTAGTTATGTATTTTAATACAAAAGCCTACATCCAGTGGTAGGATTGAACTAAAATGACTGAAAATAAAACAGATAAAATAAAGAACAATGAGACAGCAGTGGTGTCTCAGGTGTGGGGTTAACTTCACATATATGTATTTTTGTATGGAGCTTAGGAATCTCTCAATGCATTATTATGAAAACTTCAATTAGCTAAAAATCGAATAGAAAAAGATTTACTCTTGTCACAAAGATTTTTCGAGTACTTATTTTAATGTGGGTACAAAAAAAAACCCTTTAACAGATTATCGTTCACCAAAATGTCTTAATTCTCTATGGAAACCAGAGCAGCAATAATTGTCATGGTGAGGTTGTGGCTTTATAATCTATGGTGGAGGCTATATAAGGTTAACACACATTTAATGAAATATCATTGTGCATTTGAAATAAAAATAGGTATCATCTTGTGACTCTGGGCCCGCTTTTGAAAATGCATGGTTGCATTCACTTGTCTGGTGTAGGTGTTATCTTTTTTTTAATAATTTCTCCCCAAGCAAGGTTATAAAGCCACTAAGATCCAAGGGGTTACTGAATGGTAGCGAATATGAGAAAAAAAGTACTATTAAGGAGAGGGGACAATAAAAACGCAAGAATTAAGAAGATAACAATTGACATTGCACTTAAATTTTTGGAAATCAAAGTTGATTGGAAAGCAAGAAACTGGAAGAGTTTCACAAATGAAAAGTGCGACAGAAATGACTGTTAGCATTGCACTTACAGTTACATCTCGTCATTTCAACTGTAAAATGATAAGAACTTGCCACCAATCTAGTATTGCACTTAAATTGATAAAGTCTAGATACCATAAAGGAAAGTTGATCAGAACAATTACAGGGAAGCTATGTCACATCAGTGGAAAACTGACTTAAGCTGAGATGCCAAGTCAGGACCAATAATTTCTCAAACTTTTCTTTGGATTTTATCAAGAATCTCAAAATACCATGAGCACTGAATCAGATATGACAGCAATATTCATTTTATGACATGACTAGTCTAAGTGAATTTTTCAAGAAGATAAAAGTTAAAATTATCCTTGAAGAAGGTTAGTCTATACCATAAATTACAGCATTAAATAACTCTGTTCTAAATGCATAACTGGTAAGAGATCAAACAAATGATCTAAAATATTTTTACAAGCTAAATATTTTTAAAAATTCATTTCAGCATTAAATAACTGACAGAGTTGAAACAGGAGACTCAATTGCCAAATATATAATAGTTGGCATATACATATACAGACAAAATGTATGTGCATGTGTGCAAAAAATGGAGGTTCTAATTTCAATGTGCATACATACCTATAAATGTACACACACTTTGAGATATATCTACATTAAGAAAGAAGAAAAAGCTTTCATATATGTGTATAAGATAATAATCACAGTAATCATATGCACATGCCAATATATTTCACTTAACCTATCCAAACACTGGGTTTCATGGATATTTTTTATGTCCAATTTTCTGTCGATTTCTTTCTAAAAGTTATCTACAGATTATAATTTTCATTTTTAGTCTTAGAAATAAATGTTACATTTATGGCGTAAGATTTTTCTAAAATAATTCTATAAATGATATAAGATTAATGTTTAAGATAAAATTTTGTCTTTGTTCAGTTATACTCAAATCCTGTATAATATTCCATTTTCAAATTGTTTTATATATTCATTATTCCATCAACTTTACTCACATGTAAACTTATATATTAATCCTATGTTTATAACAGCATTTTTGTTGATATTTTATATGAGTCTTTATATGCAAAAGCTTCCACATTTGCTTACACAAAGAAGCATCAATAGTTCACAACTAATAAAATAATTTTCCTTGGTTTATTTTTTTTAATATCCAGGTTGTCAATTTATTCCTCTTAATCTGTCTCCATCTTTATACATCAATCAAGCAAAGAAAAAATATATAAAAACAAACTGCTTCCTCAGCACACAAAACTCAAGACAGAAATAACAGAAAAGATTTCCATATTTATAGCATTTTTAATTTTCTATTTATTGATTTAATAATTGTTTCCATTTTTTTATAGGGGATGACAGGTTTCCATTTTCTATCTAATCAAATTCACTTGTGTAAAAGAAACTGAAAAAAGTTATTATATAATACAATAATTAAAGAATATTTTACAATATATCAACTAGCATCTGAACGTAAATTATGTTTTGTCGGAAGTTTTATGATGAAATATTATTATTCAATGACATATTTATGCGAGCTGTCTCATCTCTACATCTTACCTAGTGGATTAGTCAACCCTATTCCAATGCATGCCATATCAAATAATGTTAGGCATTATAGGCTAAAAGTTTTGGGCTAACCTCTGATTTTCAAGAAATAACCTAAAAATTGAAGGTTTCATGCCTTTTTCAAAACTAATTTAATAGCTTCTTTCAAACTAAACAATTTTTCTATTCCTGCAGGCTTTTATTAAAAATTCAGTAATACTAACAAAATGAATTCATTATTGAATAAAGTTTCTGTCAAATTTCTGCCCTTTTTGCTTAATCTATCTTGCTGGATTAACAGTTATCTAAAACTGACGAATTTAAAATTTTCAGTTACTTTCTCCAAATTTTGTAAAATAGTTTCATTCATCTCAATATGCTGTATTCCTGATGTTAAGCTCTTTTACCCATAAATATAGCATACCTTAAAACTATAATATGAAATGGTACAAATCGGAAATGTTTATAAATTAATCATGTTTCACTTTTTTTAAGCTACATCAGAAATTAAATACGGAAGAGGATGTACTGGTATCTTTACTTTAGTGATGTTTCTTTTTCATTGGTTATTGATGCATTCATCTTGTCTGATAGCATTCATGTGTATAATTCTTGTCTGTTTGTGTATTATAATTCTAATTATTCATACACATTATCAACTAAATCCTACATAGACAAACTAGAATTATGGTACACAAACACACAATAATTATACACATGAGTACTATAAGATAAATACAAAAGGTATATTTAACCAAGAAAAAACAAACACAAAAATATCAGAACTTTCTTTCCTTATTTTATTTCTCATAAATCTTAAATAAATGCAAAATATGTTAAATTTATGAACATTTCCTATCTTATTATTCTGTCAGATTCTAATCCATGCAATAGTGTGTGTGTATCTGAAAATTAGATAAAAAATATTTTTGTATAATTTTTTATTTTCATGCTCCTATGTGTCAGCTAAATAAAGAATGTACAAATAGTATTTTTCTTCCAATTTTTATATAAGTAGCTTGCATGGATATTGCATATATATATATATACACACACACACACAGGTGTGTGTGTATATATATATATATATATATATATATATATATATCCATGCAAGCTACTTATATAAAAACTGGAAGAAAAATACTATTTGTACATTTTTTATTTAGCTGACACATAAGAGCATAAAAATAAAATACTTTCAAAAACATTGTCATGTCAACTAAAATAAAAAATTATGCAAAAAAAAAAAAATATATATATATATATATATATATATATATTTTATACATATTATATATATATATATATATATATGTGTGTGTGTATATATATACACACACACATTCCAAAATCTGTTGAAAAGTTATTAGCCTGAGCAAGATACCTTTCTAATTAAAAAAAATAGGAAAAAAATTCTATCTTATCTTGACACATTTATTTGTTAATATATATATATATATATATATATATGTATGTAAGTTAGAAATCTGAGTTTCTAGACCAAGTCATGTACCTATTTATTAAGAGATGTCAGTTGATGAAGAAACTGTCATCTTTATCTCTATTTATAGAGCTTTCACAAGGACTTGTCTTTCATCCCTTTTTGAAGCAATATTTCTTACATTTCAAAGTATTGATGATTTCTCTGACACTTTACTTTAACCCATGATTATAATCACACTTCAAACGACAAGGAACAAGATCAATTGCTTAATATTTGTTTTTTATTACTTGTGTCTTCAGATAACTTGTCTGTCAATTTAATCATGACATATATTCAATACATGATATATAATCTATATAAACTTTTGCTATAATTTCTGAAGGATTATTTTCTATATTTAAGTGAATTTTTAGTTATTTATATTTCTAATGAAGACAAAGTTACTTTGATAGAATTTTGAAGTATCTACTATATATAGTGTTGAGTTTTGATGATGCTTAGTGCTAAAACTTATGTTTTTTTCAGCAGTTTGCTGATAAAAGATATTTTGGCAAGCACATTTTTTGGTGTGTGTGTGTGTGGGTGGGTGTGAGAGAGAGAGAGAGAGAGAAAAAAGTAGACAGATAGGCACATGACTAAATGTGCCTATCTGTCACTTTCCAACCATAAGACCTGGTTTCAAACCTGTTCACTTTCCAACCATAAGACCTGGTTTCAAACCTGTTCACTTTCCAACCATAAGACCTGGTTTCAAACCTGTTCACTTTCCAACCATAAGACCTGGTTTCAAATCTCACTATGGTTAATTTGGCAGAAACGTTACTTCTTGTTATCAGTATTAGGAAATTATAACATCATGCAGCACCTTTTCAACTGAAAAGTATTTATAGAAAAGGTACAGAGAAGCTATGTTACTGCTGTGGAAAAAGTGACTGAAGCTAAGATACCAGGTCAGGACCAGTAACATTGCAAATTTTTCTTTGTATTTTATCAAGAATTTCTAAATACATAGCCAAAGCACAAAACCAGCAATATTCAAAGCCTCAATAAATGGTAAACATAAAAATGTGTAAGATAGATTTTGGTAAAAAAATTATGATACAACACAGTGAACCAACATTTTTAGCAGCAGACCTAGCAATTGATTCAATATACTTGTTCCACGCTAATGTTTATCATTCATCCATGCATTGAATATTGCTGCCACATTTGGTTCAGTGCTTTTGCTATATATTTAGAAATTCTTGATAAAACAAGAAGAATTTGCAACGTTATTGATCTTGACCTGGCATCTTGGCTACAGTCACTTTTCAACTATTGTAACATGGCTTCCCTGTACTTTTTCTATGAATATTTTCATGGTAATTATTTTGATAATCTTTTCTCTCTAGTACCTAGACATTATGAACTTAAGATTGTCAGCAAGGTTTGAAAATTTTACAGTTGAAATGGCTAAAAGTACACTACCGGCCATAATTATTAGGCCACCCCAGTGTTTTAAAAAATATATATATTTCATACTATTTTTTAGTATTTATTGCCAAGTGAATAATTGTAAATAAAAATAGAATGGTCCTTTTGTTAATATCGTACATGTGCATCAAATGAATTTATAAATATTTAATAATTACCTATATTGCAGTTTCATCAATGAAAGAATGAAGAAAATTTAGGGTGATTTGGACAAGTTCATCTTTGCTTCCTTGTCTTATAAAATTTCATAAAGTAATAATAACAAAAGAATCATTCTATTTTCATTTGGCAATAAATACTAAAAATAGTATGAAATATATCATTTCTTTTAAAAAAAACTGGGGTTGCCTAATAAATATGGCCAGTAGTGTAATTGTAAGTTCTATGGTAACAGTTCTTCTTTCATACTTCCAGTGGTGGCACTCATCTAGCTTTTGTTTTTCAGTCAACTTTGTTTAAAAAATTTAAATGCAATGTCATTTGTTATTTGTTATTTTCTATCTTCTTAATTCCTGTTCTTTTTATTGTTATCTCTCTCTCTCTCTCCTCTTAATAATTGCTTTTCTCATATTGTTCCACTCTCAGTAACCTCTTGCATCTTAATAGCTTCATTGCATTGCTTGTGGGTGAAATGATTTAAAAAATAACCTTTCAAATAGAGTGCCTACCTCCCTGCCTACCTTAAAAAATATCAATGCTGAAATTCTATGTAATATCAGTCCACCTATAGAGTATTGAATGCAGGACAATTTCCTCACAGATGAAGTGGAGACTTGAGGCAACAGAGATATGATCATACAGAAGTATCCTGAGAATATCATACAAAGAATATGTAAGCAATAAAAAAGTTTGAAGGAAAATCAATACAAAAAGACATTTATACTTACCATGAAAAAGAGATAGTTGGTATTTCTGAGATACATAACAAGGAAAGAGGGCTTGGAGAATTTGACACTCACAAAATATGAAGGCAAGAGAAACAGAGAAAGCTGTAAGTTACCAACCAACCAATCTTGTATAAATGAAGAGCAAAACAGGGACCAGGAAAAACAGCAAAGAGACAAACATTACTTACAGCTATGCAGGATAGGAAGTTGTGGAGAGCCAAGATCGCTCAGTTGTAGCATATAAAAAAGTTGGGAATCAAAAGCCCAACTTTTATATAGGTTCAAACAACTGCCAAGTAGAAATACACAACTCTCTCAGCCACCAGGCAGGTTCAACCTGATTTTGTATAACCAGACAAAAGGGAAAAATTAGTAATTGGTTAGTTGCTTATTATATGTTAAACATCTTTTGTCTGTCAACATCTCTGTTCATGAAGTTAAAGAATATGAAATTAAGGAAAAGCAGCACATGTCTTTTCATGTACAGCAATCTTTTGATTAATATAATAATTTATTTACTTTTCTTTTACTGTTAGTTCACTTAATACAAGGCCCAGGGGGCACTCAAAGTAGAGAGTTACTGAGTGAGACTGTAAGGAAAGCAGAAGTAAGAGAGTATCATGAAGACAAGTAGGATAGATATTGGTTGACACTGAGCCTGAATTAAAAAGACCAAGATTATAGTTGTCAGGAAAGCATTCTCTGAAAAAGAAGGTGTCTGAGTGGAACTTTTTGATCAAAGGACCATGAGGATGGTTTAGCACCATGGACGTAACATAGCAGGTCCTAGATGTGAATTTCTGAGCTGGTGAAACTAACGAATCTAACTCATCTAAACATCTGCCATAGTAATAACGATATACTAGTGAAAGGCTGAAAACATTTCATCTAAACAGTTTCCTGTGTTTATTTTAATTACCAAAGAAAATATACACAAATTCTAAAAAAATAGTAGGCCTAGATATATAGAGATAACTGGATATAGTTATAGAAAGTGTTTGTATGTGACTGAACATTAGCATTCTGACAATGAGACATAGGTTCAAATTAATCATTCAAGGGGATGACTTCCTCATATGAGCCTAGAGAGATGATCCAAACATGCAGTGCTGTTAAGAAGTGCCTGAAAAATATATTACAGTAACCAAGACTTTGTAGTAAAATTGGTTATAGGAAACTCTTTGGAAACTACTAATGATTATACTAGCATAATATCACAAGTTATTGTGATTGAATATTTAAGGGTTTTGAGGATATATAAGTTAGATAATGGTTGACCATAGACTTGAAGAGGTTAAGATTGTAGTAACCTAGAAAGCATTATTTCAGGAGTCTGTTCCCCAAAGTAACAGTTCTGGGAAAGAAGCTGTCTGAATGGAACTTACTCTTTACCAATGGAATGTGAAGGGAATGAGAATGCCATACAACATCCAAGTCCAAGTTGTGAAGGTCTGAACTGGTGAAACTAAGGAATATATCTCACTTGAATATCTGCAATGAAAACAGCAATAGAGTAGCAAGAAGATAGCAATATTTCTTGTGTGTGAAAGGAGTTATAGGGTAAAAAATAATTCATTACCCACCAGGCTGCATAAATGCTTTTGTGTCAAGGCTTGAAAGCATAGATATGCAGCAATACTCCATTTTGGGGGTAAATAAATGATGTATACCACTTGTGAACACCATGTATTGTAAGCAAAAACCAAGTACAAAATTATTCGAGAATGGGGCTAGTAACTTCATCCCATAAAACCTGACTTTCTATGGAGACCACAGCAGCAATTTTTTGTATTGTTGAGAGCTGTGGCCCCAGACTCCTCAGGTGAGACCATGGAACTGAAGGAGGAGAAATATAGTTTGTTAGGAAAATTAATAACAACATGGAAACAGTTAGTTACATCTTTTTAGTACAATGAAGTCCTGAAGGATAAAATGTGTCACTCCAAAAATTCTTTCCACTTGATCATTATTTTCCTTAGATTTATACATCATTTTTTTTCATATAAAAGAACATTGAGGTAAACACCAAGGGACAACAGTGTTTCATGATTAAAAGCAATATGCAGACTGTATGTTATATTATATGCACACACATTTTCTTTATTTTATACAAGTCAAAATAAATTAAGTTAGTACTAAAAAGATTCTGTTAAATTTTTGCTTTACATAAACAGTTTGTTTTCTCATGGTAAGAGTACAGATTTTGTTTTAAAAAAATACTTTAAAAATTATGAAATTATTATACAAGTGATACATTGTAGCATAAATAATATATCCCAGACACAGAAGGAAACCAAGTGTAACTGATTGATTATTTTATTTGGTGTGTCTACATAAAACAAAATGGCTCCTTATAAGGAGGCTCATAGTTAAGTGGGAAGTTCTAGTAATAGGCAAGAAATACACTCACCCCTGGCAAGCTGCTTTCAAACTGATTTTTGTTAATAACATTTCACTCACAGAGGCAGTATAAAAAATGGTGATGATAAAATTTCAAATGTAGGAATCTTCTGTTTACTTTTGTTCTTAATAGTCATCGCATTGATTCTTGTGTTTATTTAAGCATTTAATTATTCCAGTTATAATTTTTTTTAAATGAAAGAAAGAGAAAATAGTATATCAAAAGAAACAAATGATGAGTGATCCCTCTTTGAAGCAGATCCTTTTCTGACAACTAGAAATCATAATGGATGAAAGTAACTTAAAAAAACATTTCAGTGAACTAATAGTAATGGCAAAATCAGAAATTTCTATGCAAAAAAAAAAGAAACATTCTGCATTCATTAACTGAACAGTCAAAGTTACTTTCAATTGAAATTTATAGAATGTCTTAAAACAGTTTTTCAAAAAATTAATCTCCTTCAGTCCACTAACTTATCACTCTTTCTAGTACAGATGTGAATTTTCTTCCAAACTATGAGGTTGTCCAGTAGTTTCATGCCAATTTTTAGTCATTCATGTTCCAACATGTTAGAAAACATCAAATTTATCGACAGATATAGTATGCTTATATTTCTGATAAGAGCAAACTTCAAACTATCTCTTAAAAAAGAAAGTATAAAATTACTCAATTGGTGTCAATTTTGCATCCCTACAAAAATAGAAGGTTATAAGGTACATTTTAGACACTTGATGTTTTTTCATTACTTAAAAGATACAAATGCTTCACAAACAGCAAAAAAGATGTGCTGTGTATGGTAAAGGTACTTTAGTTGTACGGAAGTTGCTTCTGTAAGTTTAGAGTTAGTGATGTATACTTATTGATAAAGAATGCTCAGATAGACACCCCATCACTACAGATGACGACCAAATCAAGACACTGATTGAGAATAACCTGCATTATACAACATGGGAATTGACAGAAACACTAAATTTATCAAAATTCACCATCCATGATCACTTAGTAAAGCTTGGGTACTCAAATCATTATATTTGGGTACCACATGATCTGAGTTGAAAAAATCTTTTGGATCATATTTCTATCTGTGATTTGTGTATAAGTGCAGTGAAAATACCCACTTTTTCAAGCAAATTGTTACAAGTGATAAGAAATTAATCATTTACAACAAGTTCAGCAATAAAGATCCTGATGTAAGCAAAATGAGTCAACATTCTTCTTCTTTTATGTACCTTGTCCCTTCAGGACGTAGGCGATCATGGCCTTCCACGTCTCCCTATCCCTGGTGGCTCTTAGCACACTTTCTCCTGTAAAGTCTCTCAGCCCCCATTCTGTCATCCACCTGCTCAGGCCTTTTAAGTATGTTATCCGCTGCTTTTCTCTGTCTCTTTTTCTCTCTATCTGACCTGCCGATCTTCATTTGAAAAAAATCATGTTGTACTGCTGGTGGGATCGGAAAGGAATCCTGTGCTATGAGCTTCTGCCAAGTAACTTGTCAGTTGATCCCGAAAAGTCCTACTCAAAACTGGATGAATTAAAAGCAGCAATATAAGAAAAATGCCCAGAATTGGCAAAGAGGAAAGGTATTGTTTTCCATCAGGCTAATGCCAGATATCATGTTTCTCTAGTAACCCAGCAAAAATTGTTGCAGCTGGGCTGAGATGTGTTACCCCACCTGTCATATTTACCAGACATTGCTCCTTCATAATTTAATTTATTTAGATTCTTGCAAAATAATCTCACTGGTAAAAATTTTAATTCTTTAAATGACATGAAAACCAGTTTAACGAGTTCTTTGCTGAGAAACCACTGAAATTCTGGGAAGACGGAATCTTTAAGATAAGGGAAAAATGGAGAAATGTTGTGCAACAAAATGGTTCATATTTAGTTGAATAAATATTTAATGGCAGAATTTTGTTTTGTTTTAATTTCCCTTGAAATCAGCATGAACTTTCTGAACAACTATTTGTCTTTGGTAGTAAGGAATTTTAACATTCTCATTATATCATTATTTCCTCTTCTAGTTCCATGTGCAACTCATTTTAGTTGTTGTTATTGTTGAAAGTCTTCAAGTAATATGTTTTTTGTTATTTGGTAAAGCTTTGTGATTTTGTAATATCAGTTTGTAGGGTCAGAAGAAAGATTGTCATTTTTAAAACCTAAAGGATTCATTTGCTTGAAGCCATTTTTAATCATTGATCTGAAAAAACGGTTATTTATAAATGATAGTTTAAATATTTCTGAATAAGTTGGATGCTGTACATGAGATCCATATGAAAATCTAGATCAAATGAGACTATTTAAGAAATACAACTTGTATTGGTTGTATAGTGATAACAGTTTAGACATTTCTAAACAAGTTACATGCCATGCATGACACCTATATGAGAGCCGAGATCTGACAAGGCTATTTAAGAATACAACCTAATTGGTTATATAGAGATAACAGTTTAGACATTTCTGAACAAGTTGAATACCAGGCATGACATCCATAAGAGAGCCTAGAAATGATTAGGCTATTTAAGAATACAACTTGTATTGGATTTATAGAGATAACAGTTTAGACATTTTTAAACAACTTATATGGATGACATGCATGTTGTCTAAGAGACTAGGTCTGATGGGGCTATTTAAAATATGACTAGTTTTCAGGTAAATATTTTTATTTTGTAACATCTTACATTGTTGGACAAAAGTATGCTTAGTTCAATTTATTGTAATCCTCAATTCTATAGGAGATGATTATTCATCTAACAGCTTCATGTTCTCAGTCAGACTTGAATTAATTACTGACCTGTAATAATCAATGGTTTCACTTATTTTCAATGCACTATGTAGGAACTGAATGGTGAAACTTGTGAAAAAAATTTCAGTAATCAATACTGTAAAATGTATTTTTTTTATGATATTATGTGACACTGTCACAATATCATGTATGGTTCACAATGCATGCATTGACTATATTTTTTTACCTCCAGTAATGAAATGTGCAAGGATGTGCGTTGTGGTACAGTGGATATTAGCTCTGAACGAGAAACCGGGGAACCGAGTTCGAATTCCAGTCGAATCCATTGTATTCTCTTACGTGCAAATACCCTTGGGAAAGGTATTAATCCGCCTATTCCTTCCAGTTATGGGTTAAATAGCAGGACAGATTGGGTTCTATAGCCTTGGTTGGCAACCAGTCTACCGCAGAAAGCAATGGCAACCTACTGCGGGATAATCTTGTGCCCAGTCAGTCATGTTTCTTTCGAGACACAATCGCCCAAGCGTGTATCACGTATGGCACTTAACTGACTGTATTAGTCCAAGTAAATTATTTATTAACTCATTGATACTTGCCTTTACCTTGTCAGATCTAGTGCTGTCACATCGACCCATTTTCTCTTGTCACTTGAGCTAGAACTGTAGTTAAGATTCTTACTCAAGAATTTTGGTGGGAGAAACAACTTTTTTCTTTTTTTTTTTTAAATCATTTCACCCCAAGCAAGGCGGAAACGCCACTGATGTGCAGGGGGTTACATAAATGTAAAAAGATTAATTAGAAAAGAGTGAGGAGTACAAGCTAGTTAGAAAGGAACAATAGAAAGCTGAGAAAGCAGGTGCGATGACAGATACATAGGTGGAGGAAAGGGAAGGTTATACGGGGGAGGGGAGAGAGCTAGAGGCCAGTGGTTAGTAGATGAGTATTAACTTTGCATTTAAATTTCTGGAGGTTGTAGCCGTCAGGAAAGCAAGAATACAGGAGCGAGTTCCACAGGCGGGAAGTGCGAGAGAGGAAGCTGCTGGAGTAGAATTGTCTTCTGCATTTGGCTAACCTGACTGTGAATGGGTGGGACCCAGTTGCCAGTCTGGTTGCACAGGTAAACACCTGTTGAGGAGGCATCAGTGACTTAAGCTCATCCGAGCAGAAGCCATGAAAGTATTTATAGAAGAGACAGAGGGAGGACACATTTCAACGATGAGAAAGTGGCTGCAGTCGTTCTTGCAAGTTGCTAATTCATCAATTCATGGGCCAATGAAAAAGCACAGTCACTTCCTGCTTCTTTTTTTCAAATATATATTTCTGAAACACAATATATTCTCAATAACTTTTCTTTTTAGTCAACTTATTTTCCTCTATTTCATACATACTTTTACATTTATTCTTACTGCTAAATACTTAGAGAGTGGAAGAGTTGTGAGAAAGCCTAATGGCAGTGATAAGAAACTAATACATTGCTTATATATATATATATATATATATATATATATATATATATATATGGTTAAGATGAATTTTTGAAAACAAATATTTAAAAATTCAATCCAAAGATTTTACATTTCTAGCAAACACTACCAGAAGAAAGAAAAAATGAAGCAACACTTGCAATGTTTTTTAATTCCTAAATGATTTTAAATGTTTTTTCACAGTATTTTTATCAAATTTCTACATATACTTTTAACATCAATTATTACTAAGTAATAAGTTTTAATTAATGCTTTCATATATTACTCTTATCCATGAGATCATTTTACATAATCAGCTATAAGTTGCAATGTATTCCTATAAAATAATTTCTAATTAATTTCTCAACATTCTTAGGAAATTGCTGTCATTATATATGTAATCATTACAATGAAAGTTTTGACATATTTGTTTAATAATTCCTGTGATATCAAGTGCTAGATAAAAAGTGAATCTTAATTGTTCTCTAAGCTTTGAGATTTTTATCACATTATGTTTTCACCTACAAATTATTTTCTTTAGTTATTTTCATCCTTTAAAGCCCAAAACCACAAAGTAAAATAATCCATTGAAAAGTTTATTGAAAAACAGTGAATTGAAGTATCCAACAGAAAAACAACAAACCCCACACAAGAACCCACTTTAGAAACCATTAAAACAGTTCTTAATATTAGTTGTAAGAAACGCCGTGTTTATAAATATAGATAGATACCTACCTCTTCACACTTTTGTAGAATGGTGGTACCGAGAAAAGTAAAACATAAATAAAATAAACTGATAAAAATATTAGAATCTCAATTTATATATATATATATATATATATATAATTGTATGTATAAAATGCATGTGCATTATTGTTTTATTTACTTTTTTCAGGTTATTTAAAGGTAGACAATATGTTCAGATTGTTTTTTTCCAGAGATAAGAATGATTTACTGATACAAGTCCTATTAAGTATTTCATAACTGGAAGAAGAGGCAGATTCATACCTTTCCATAGGATTTGATTAATTGATTTTTTTTTTATAGCTTATGAACCTTTTTGCTGAATAGTTAAGGGTGGAAAATATTTTGAGACTTCATGGTGGAGGGAAAATAATCATGATTTACTGGTACAAGTCCTATTAAGTATTTCATAACTGGAAGAAGAGGCAGATTCATACCTTTCCATAGGATTTGATTAATTGATTTTTTTTTTATAGCTTATGAACCTTTTTGCTGAATAGTTAAGGGTGGAAAATATTTTGAGACTTCATGGTGGAGGGAAAATAATCATGATTTACTGGTACAAGTCCTATTAAGTATTTCATAACTGGAAGAAGAGGCAGATTCATACCTTTCCATAGGATTTGATTAATTGATTTTTTTTTTATAGCTTATGAACCTTTTTGCTGAATAGTTAAGGGTGGAAAATATTTTGAGACTTCATGGTGGAGGGAAAATAATCATGATTTACTGGTACAAGTCCTATTAAGTATTTCATAACTGGAAGAAGAGGCAGATTCATACCTTTCCATAGGATTTGATTAATTGATTTTTTTTTATAGCTTATGAACCTTTTTGCTGAATAGTTAAGGGTGGAAAATATTTTGAGACTTCATGGTGGAGGGAAAATAATCATGATTTACTGGTACAAGTCCTATTAAGTATTTCATAACTGGAAGAAGAGGCAGATTCATACCTTTCCATAGGATTTGATTAATTGATTTTTTTTTATAGCTTATGAACCTTTTTGCTGAATAGTTAAGGGTGGAAAATATTTTGAGACTTCATGGTGGAGGGAAAATAATCATGATTTACTGGTACAAGTCCTATTAAGTATTTCATAACTGGAAGAAGAGGCAGATTCATACCTTTCCATAGGATTTGATTAATTGATTTTTTTTTATAGCTTATGAACCTTTTTGCTGAATAGTTAAGGGTGGAAAATATTTTGAGACTTCATGGTGGAGGGAAAATAATCATGATTTACTGGTACAAGTCCTCTTAATAAACCAATAGCTAGAGGGAAAAATGTGGATTCATACCTTTCTCAAGAGTATTTACGTGCAAGTATATATAACAAAGCCAACTAGAATTGGAACTCAGTTTTGATTTCCAATTCTAAGCCATTATCCATTATGCTCCTGTGCAGCCATAGTTACAACACATGATATTTCCAAGCAGTCACCCATCTAAGTACTGACTAGGCACAATCTTGCTTAACTTTGGCTATTGTACAAGAGTTAATGTTTCAATTCAATATAGCTGTGAGCCACCTTTCTTAAGGGTATTTATAGATAAGTAAATATAACAAACCTGAACAGAACTGGAACTCAGCTTTCTAATTTGAAATTTCAAGCCAGTATTCATTACACTAGCCACACATCCAAGCTGCTTATAGCAGCTGGTATTTCTAAGTGGTCACTCATGTAAGTACCAGGCTCAAAGTTGCTTAATTTTGGTGATCGTGTGACAACCAGTTTTTTTTGACGTGATATCACAGTAATTATATATATATATATATATATATATATATATATATATATATCCTTCTTTATATATATATATATATATATATATATATAAAGAAGGATATGCTTATTAGGCATTAAAACAAGCTTGTACTTTTGAATGAATTTGCTTGTACAGATGGAGAATACCATCCTGCAATATAGTATTTCATACCTGT
The DNA here is from genome assembly GCA_037127315.1 of Ascarosepion bandense. Lineage (NCBI taxonomy): Eukaryota > Metazoa > Mollusca > Cephalopoda > Sepiida > Sepiidae > Ascarosepion > Ascarosepion bandense. The sequence goes on along the minus strand of JBBBDQ010000131.1, from coordinate 3,049,018 downwards.
TGATAAAAGAGTTGAAAATTATCTCATCATATTCCATATATAATCCATCACATCTCGTAATTGTGCTGACCAAGGAAGTTGTCTTATTAAGTCAGTCACTTAAGTTCTATACAAGATACATGCTAGAACCGATCATGTCTTTTTCTATTCATAACTGACTAGGTAGAAGATTCTTCCACAGTAGGTTGCTGTTTCTTTCTGGAGTAGACTAATTATTATAGAACTCAGTCTGTCCTGATATTTAACCCATAATTGGGAGAGAAGGGATGAAATCATACTTTTTTTTCCCAAGGAAATTTGTGCATAAGTGAATGTAATCAACCCAATTGGAATTGGAACTCAGCTCTCCAATTTCACATTCCAAACCAATATTCATTATGTCACAACATGCATCCATCCCATAGATGAGCAGATTTTGCAAATAGCAGACTAAGTATGTAAATCATCATAGCCTTTTCAATGCTAGTAAGTGTGTTAAGAAGTGTTCATCACAAGCATATAACTTTTCCAATGTAAGAATGGTAACAGAAAGTGTCGAGAGATGTTTTGGACATACTGTTGTTCAGCATTCCCTCCTCAAACACCATACATGAATGAGAGTAGTCACATTTTCATAACATGATGTGTACAGGGACAGATTATCCTTCAGGCTAATATAGGCTATAACCTAGGCACATCTCAAGCTTTTATAAAGCAATGATTTTAACTTCCTAGATTTTATAACTTTTATATAATTTCATAAACTGAAATGATATCATGACACAAATATTTGACTTTGCAGGAAGAAAAGAAAAAGAATGTTTTAGTTTGTATAATTGTGTTTCAAGTAGATAACATCTTTGACTTTAGTTCAGAATGTTTAAATCTTAGAAATGTTTATAAAGCATTTTTTTTAATTTTCTAGATGTTATAACATCTGAATAGTTTCCTAGACTGAAGTGATAACATGATGACAAACTCATATTCATTTTGTTTCATTGTTATAATGCTGATTAAAAAAAATTTGTTTTTTTTTTAACGACAGTTGTGTTGTAATATGTGCTAATTTAATATTAAATAGTAAAATAGCGGTATTTCTTTTTCTTTTTTTCTGAAGAAGAATATATTTACTGACAAACAAAAGATAGTTATTCTAGTTTATTTAAATAAATTACAAGAAGTTTATTTCAAATTATATAAATGTTGCTAAAATATATCATGAGTAAAAAATATTCAAGATTAGGTAGAAGACTGTTCCACAGTAGGTTGCTGTTTTTTTTCTGTGGTAGACTAATTGTTATAGAACTCAGTCTATCCTGCTATTCAACCCATAGCTAAGAGAGAAGGGATGAATTCATACTTTTACATGGGTGAGTTGGAGGGGGGACTTCATCTGAGGCTGGGGGTGGATAATTTCATTAGCTTAGGTGCCCTAAAGGGTCATAATCTGGCTATGAATGTGTATCAAGGCAAATATCATCTAGATGTTGTTCCTTAGGTCTATATTACACATATCATCAATACTTACATGAAGGCACAACTTTCTGTTATCACTACATAGTGTCATTTGATAATTGAGGTGACCTTTTTACAATACCACAAGAGATGTGGTATAAATAGACATCTGGCCAAAAGTATGTGTCTGCAGTCCATCTTACATATTAAGTATGCAATTTCTTTTACACTCTGGCTATCCAGAACCCAATTTCCAGGTTTAGGAAAGCTTATTGATCATTGGATGTGCGTTGCGGTGCAGCGGATATCGGCTTGGAACGAGAAATCGGAGAGCCAAGTTTGAATTCCAGTTGAATTCCTTGCATTCACTTACACACAAATACCCTTGGGAAAGGTATTAATCCGTCTCTTCCCTCCAGTTATGGGTTAAATAACAGGAACAGATTGGGTTCTATAGCCTTGGTTGGCAACCAGTCTACCGCAGAAAGCAATGGCAACCTACTGCGGGATAATCTTCTGCCCAGTCAGTCATGTCTCTTTCAAGATATGATCGCCCAAGCGTTTATCACGCATAGCACTTAACTGACTGACTATTGATCATTAAAGTTTAGAATGCTTCAGTATTGGGGTCCTTGCTCAATATATACAACTTTGTTGACAAACAGAGTTTTAATACATCTAGCGATTCAGTGGATTCAAAGCTAGAAAGGTAGTTTCTAACAGATGAGAAAAGAAAATCTTTATTGATATGGTTATGTGCTGTTATGTTGTAACCCTATTTCAAGATGGCTAGTATTATTTTTTATTGATTTCTCTAAATCTTTTTTCTTTAAGAAATTTCTCTAAAATTGAATATAATGAGAAAAATACATTTACTTTTGTCAGGAAAAATAAACCAATTGGCTGAATCTGTGTTGGAGGACCGTAGACATAATATCATTGTCCTGTTTTGACGATTACATGGCTTCAGGTCAAATTGGAATGTGAGATTTTCCTATCTTTAGCCACCTGCTTGTTTTGCAGCTTTGGGTATGGATAAGCCAGCAACAGAGACAGGAAATCTCTCCCCTTCAGTGTTGAAGGACTAAAGGCTCACTTGAAATGGATAATTGATATTATTTTCATTTTGAGCTGGTACGACTTACACAGAGAGGGAAAACTGAATTCCATGTAGCTAACTTTACCACTCTGGTTTTTGTATCTTTTCAATAAAATTGAGGTGAAAAATGAAATGAACAGAGTTGGGCCCATGAGTTTGAAGAAGACAGTCTGAAATCAGCAAGCTACAAGCCAACTGAGCAATGTTTTAGTTGGCATAATTCTGTTTCAAGTAGATATGTTTGCTTTTAGTTCAGAGGGTTTAAATCTTAGAAGTTTTTATAAAGCAGTAATTTTCTAGATGTTATAATTTTTAAATAATTTCCTAAACTGAAATTATATCAATCTGACAAATCATATATTTTATTGGTGTAATGCTGGATATAAAAAATGTGTTGTTTTTTTTTCTATGCTTGTGATAAAATATATGCTAATTTGGTTTGAAATAAATAGTAAAATAGTGATATTTCTTTAAAAAAAATTTATTAACAAACAAAAGATAACTATTCTAGTTGATTTCAAGAATTTGAAAGCTCATAAGGATCACAAATGAATGAAAGAAACCCTGAATAAAAAGCATACTATACATTTTGTGTTATTCTTACATGTTATCCATTCATGTATAGTGTGCCAAGATAGACTATACCTGGTGGATGCCATTTCTTTTCATGTCAGACCACAGTCAATATTCTCCTACTAGGAAGTTTGCTTTTTTGAACACCTATGAATCTTGGACATTAACAGTAGAATTACAGTGAAGAATTCAAGCATTAGAAATGAGATGCTAAAGAACCATCCTAGGCTACTTCTACATATACTGAATTATACATGATGCAGTATGAGACACCATCAAACAAGAAATAGACTAATTAGAAGACCTCCCAACCACCACCAGGAAGAGAAAGCTGAAATAATATGGAGATGTCATAAGAGCCAATAACCTTCCCATTGCCATCATACAACGATTAGGCAAAAGAAGAGGCAGACAGGGGAAAAATAGTCAGACAACCTCAGAGAATGGACTAAAAGATCCTTCATAGAGGTTTAGACAATGGCATGGAACCGAGATATATGGTGTGGGTGGCCAGGTGCTCCTACTCTATGAATGCACCTGGTCATGGGACTGATGATGATGATGATGAAATGTTAAAATAACTAAATAAAAGGTATTTCTAGGGACAATAGATATTTATTTCACATAGTTATTCACTGCAACACTTTGGTGTTAACCAAATTTTAATCTACATGGAAACAATAGGATAGGTTAAGTTTTTTTTTTATCGAGCAAGGCGATAATGCCACTGATGTGCAGGGAGCTACACAAGAGTAAAAAGATTAAGTAGAAGAGAGTGAAGAGGAAGACGAACCACTTGGAAAGGAGCAAAAGAAGGATGTGAATACAGGTGTGATGACAGTTGCAAAGGTGGAGAGAAAGGAAAGGATATACGGGGTGGTGAAAGAACTAGCGTCAAGTGGTTAATAGTATTGACATTGCATTTAAATTCCTGGTGGTTGTAGCCATCAGGAAAGCAAGAATATGGAACTATAAAAGAACAGAATTTAAGACAAAAGGTAACGATTGACATTGCATTCAAATTTTCGAAGATAAAAGTCGACCGGAAAGCAAGAAGCCAGAAGAGTTAACATAGAACTTACAGTTACATAATAATAAAATAATGAGAGTTTGCCACCAATCTAATACTGCACTTAAATTCATAGTCTAAGTACCAGATAGAAAAGCTCATCAGAACAATTATAATGAAAGTATATATAGAAAAGACACAGGAAAACTATGTTACGGCAGTGGAAAAGAGACTGGAGCTGAGATCCTAGATCAGGGCCAATAACATTGCAGATACTTCTTTGGATTTTACCAACAATTACTAATTGCTAAGGAGCATCAGACTGGATGTGGCAATAATATATAAATCAAGGATGAATAGTAGACTTATAAATATATATTCGGGCGAAAAAAATGTCTAACATTTTTTTAAATTTTCACCAAACTCTTTAATTCAATTAATTAAAATGCACAAAATTAGTCTAAAAAGAAAAAAAAATATAAGCACAAACTTTATTTCATATACACACACTTGTCTCCAATGTGAGCCCCTCCAGCATAACAATTTGTAAATATATTTTAATTTTGTATATAACAGAATCTCCACTTTACTATGGATAGAAGGTAGAAATTATTTTGAGCTTGGGCAACACATCTTTTCCTTAATGGTGAAAATAGCTGTTTCCATACAGAAAACATCCAGCATTTCTTGACCGAAAAAAGTTACTCTTGGTTGAAATTTAGAAAATCTTTTTCTTAACTTTCTAGTATTGATGGGACTTACTTTCCAAACCTTTCTTTAATGTCATGGAGAAAGTCAACATCTTGATTATATCATTATTTTCTCTTCTAGTTGTTGTTGTTGCTGCTGGAAGTATTCAGGTGATGTGGTTTTGTTATTTGTTAAATCTTTGTAATTTTGTAGTTCAAGTATTCAGGATCTAATAAAGAATAACATTTTGGATATATTTCGCTATTAAAAAGTGGGTAAAGATTAGGTGATCTTTGTAATTTTGTAGTTCAAGTATTCAGGATCTAATAAAGAATAACATTTTGGATATATTTCGCTATTAAAAAGTGGGTAAAGATTAGGTGATCTGGCACAAAAACACAAGTGCTAGATAACTATAATTTTATTGATATCAGAAAACAAAACTGGAAAAGATACCACTTGTAGAAAATATTAGAATGAGTCATAATTTTTCCATTTTTATCAACATTATTCTTTAAAATATAATGTATAATTACATTTTATTCAATTATATATTCACCATTATTTGCAATGACTGTTGCCACTTATCAGGAATCTCTTCAATACCTCTTGAGTAAAATTCCAGTCTGTGTGTATAGTGATGATCATCCACGTATACTGTCTTAATATGTATAGGAAAGAATATTAATAAAAAGTTTTGAATTTAAAAAAGTACTTTTTTTTAACAGTATTTGTTTATTTTTATTATATTTTATATTTCAGACCGCCCTCGGTCCTTCATCAGAAACGAGTGATTTTTAAATTTGAATTAGAAACGTATTTCACGATAGCGTCCGAATATTTTTTGTTTACATCACGTGGTGTGTTTGTTCACAACATGCGGCACGTCCGTAGAGAAAGTCTGTTTGTTTTAGATAAAAATTTCTTGGAATATCTGAAAAAAAATTTTTACCTATTGAAATATTTGTAAAGATTCAACACACCTAAGTCCCTATTATAAAATTACACCCACCAAAAACCTTACTTGTGACAGCAAAAACATCATATACTTTATCTTCTGCTCAATTTGCCCCAACAGTGGATATATCGGCGAATCAGGTAATAGCTTTAGATTTTGCTTCAATAATCACAAACTAAATATACGACAAAAAAATGTATACTCCCCAATTGCAGCCCATTTTAATCAACCTGATCATACTTTAGAAAATTGCAAATGTTTACTAATAGACTCCAATTTTAGTTCTACATACACACGCAGAAAGAAAGAAAAATACTGGATTTTAAAATTAAATACACACAAGCTAGGGTTAAATAGGGGCTTAGGTGTGTTGAATCTTTACAAATATTTCAATAGGTAAAAATTTTTTTTCAGATATTCCAAGAAATTTTTATCTAAAACAAACAGACTTTCTCTACGGACGTGCCGCATGTTGTGAACAAACACACCACGTGATGTAAACAAAAAATATTCGGACGCTATCGTGAAATACGTTTCTAATTCAAATTTAAAAATCACTCATTTCTGATGAAGGACCGAGGGCGGTCTGAAATATAAAATATAATAAAAATAAACAAATACTGTTCAAAAAAGTACTTTTTTAAATTCAAAACTTTTTATTAATATTCTTTCCTGTAATATATATATATATATATATATATATATATATATATATATATATATACGCAATGCTTCAAGCAAATTACTTTAAAACT